>JAQQZZ010135369.1:0-13501 GCA_030265115.1 Mopalia vespertina | reverse complement strand
ACCTTTCCTTGAATCTTTAGAAATCCTTTGACCTTTCCTTGAATCTTTAGAAATCCTTTGACCTTTCCTTGAATCTTTAGAAATCCTTTGACCTTTCCTTGAATCTTTAGAAATCCTTTGACCTTTCCTTGAATCTTACAAATTCTTTGACATTTCCTTGCATGTTTATATTTCAGAGCTGCCTCTTGTGTTGTTTGATTGTCAGTATGATGATGTTGACTGGATTTATGAAGAAGGTAAACTTAAATATTTGTAATACTGTCTAAGAAACACTATAAAGTAGATAAAGAAGTAGAAAGAAGAATAATGTTACGACAATAAAGTGACTTCCCTTTGTGAAACAACGTTATTGTTGTACGACAAGGGACAATCTTTAACATGGGTGATGAAGGCAATATTACAAATTAACAGATAAATGTGTTTTTGCATGGGTGCAAAGTGATGTTATTCTGTTGCAGTAATGTCTTAACTTAAAACTCCTGTATTGTGGCATCTTAGGTCCATATATGTCAATTGGAAGGCGTTTTTTCTGGACCTCATCATGAATCCCTAACCCGATACACTATTCATATGAATCTGTTATGTGTGACTTTTGCTATCTATTTAGCAGCACTATGTCTGTTCTGTTGTTAGTGAATAGAAATTGACCAAACCTCAACAATTTATGGCTTCTCTAACTCAAATGAACAGAGATCATAATTTACAAATGTAAAATCAATCTTTTTATAATATGCTTAGCTATTTATATATTTTGTTTTAATTTTATAACAATGTACCTTCACTATTTGTATCTGACAATTAAAGTTGTCACCAGCTGTAATTATGCAAATTAGAGACAATTTCTGTTTTTAAGCAGTCCGCTAATCAGTCTGCATCTTGGCTTAAGACCTGTGACCTGTCTGTTTACTTATACTAGCAATATTGTACCTGACTCTGAGGATATGAGGCCATAATTCCCACATGTCAGCGTTGACATTTTTAAGAATTGTTGTCTAATTCTTGACTGTTTTCAACTGTTCTCTATTTCAGAAAGCCTACATTATAACATTAAAGATCTGCATAGAGTTTGGAGTCAGACAGCCATCAAGTAAGCTCTTTTACCAAGCTCTTTTTATTGTAACTTAGAAACTTAGAATACTACTGGTATATGAGTCAAATGAGTCAAATACCTTAAGCACTGCGTAAAACACCAATCAATCAATTACTGGATTCTAAAATACAATTAGTAGACAGCTGGTAGGACCAGGGTAGAAATGCTGTCTTTGCTTAGCACTGGAGTAAAATTAACTTTTCAACAGTATGAAAACACTTCCCATCTTGGTTGTGCTAAAGTCAATTATAGCCACTGGAGAAGTCTTAGCAGCATGTTCAGAACAGTCTCTACCTAGCCCTTGTGATAAGATGATTTTTACACAAGTTCACACTTTATTTTATGGCCCTCTGGCTAAGGGCAGTTTGTTTGAAGAATAGCAATGCTGTCTATACTTAGCACTGGAGGAAGATTAACATTCCAATATTATGGAAATGCTTCACATCTTGGTTGTACTAGTGTAAAATTTTGAAGGAATACACCGCCGTCATATAAGTGGAAATACCCTTAAGCACGGTGTAAAACATCAATCAATGAATCACACCTTGTGGTTGTGATAGAGTGGTTGTTTACCATGTAAAGGACACTGCTTTAGCAAATGTAAAGAAAGTGACAATAAACCCCCAGTTCACTGCAGGGTACAAATACTCTAATAGTAACTTTTTGGTTTTAACTGGTGCATCTGTCTTACCTCAAACACATCTTGCAGAGGGTTGGGAGGGAACTTCCCGTTGCTCATGGAGCTAAGAGGCAACATGAAGCTGATCTGTTTGTCATCTCCTGTGATTGTTCTGTCTGGCCGTTGTTTGTAGTGTCATGGGTGGTTTCCCTCACCCATTGGGCTGGGCCGCTGTCATCTGGGTTAATTGACCTTGAGTAATCAATTAAACCACAAACATACAAAATCAAACAAATATTTCAATCACAAATAGATCCTGGCTCTGTTAATAGGCCTTGGTGTGATGAACTCCCTTCTCTGTATCATTTTCAGCCAGTTTCATTCATCAATTTCAACTAGTTTTTGTGTGAACGAGTAAGAAAACAAAAGACATAAAGAGAGCCTAAGTAGTAAGACTGAACAGCAGTTATAAAAAAGTATACTTGGGATACCTTTCATAATCGCCTTACATCCAATTTGGTCACTCAAGCTTTTAACTCATGTATGGTAATTTTATCATGCCATATTGTTTCTGTCTCCAAAATCGCCAAAAAGACAATATGGCTGTTAATTAATTTGTAAAAATAGTTTGAAATGGTTTTGAAGAACATTTATTATAAAGTCTAAACGTATGGCATGACAGGTCCACCATACTTTAGTTTCTAACGAGATTAGCAAAAGTATCAGCACACCGACACGGCGACCACAATTGTTCATAACCTCCCTTTACCTTGTTTTTGTCCTTTAACCCAGGTCTGCCATGGCAAGGGCAATGTTGTCTGATCTAGAACCAAGGATGGAGACAATGCCAGGAAAAGATAAAGAGAAAGTGGAGGAAACAAAGGGAGATAATTTCCTAGACTGGCTGTCCCCCAGCTGGCATGGCAAGAAACATAAACATCTTCTAGACAGACCGAAGTGTGGTAAGCCAGACAGGATAACATGTCTTCAATTTAATATAGGATGAACTCTTATTTGTTAAAATACTAAATATCTTTTTAAAATAAATTCATGTTTTATTAAGAAATTTTTTAGACTAAGCAGAAAAAGTAGAGCAATTTGATAGCGGGTGGTTGGACGGAGCTTCCTTTATTCCTGTGGCTAAAGGGAAACAGGAAGCCGACCTGTGATTGTCCTGTATTTGTCCCAGCTTGTCTTCGTTTGTTGCCAGTGGTGTCCAGGGTGGTTTCCTCCACCCATTGGGATGGCATGTCATCATCTGAGTGAAATAACCTTCAGTATGCCATTAAACCTTAAACAAACTAAACAATTTGAATGAACAACAATCTAAAATATATATACTTAATGTGTTTTAAAAATTGTCAATGGAATTTGACAGCATTCCATCCAGTTTAGTTGTCTGTCAGTGTGCTTTATGGAATAAAAAAATAAAAAATTTCAGTTCAGTTCTAAATGTTGAGAAAAAAAAGTTTGCTCTCAGAGCTAAAGGGGACAGGAAGCTGATCTGTTTTTGTGATTGTCAATTGAATTTGCCAGCAATCCATCCAGTTTAATTGTCTGTCAGTGTGAGCTTGTTTTAGCAGACAGTTCCTGTTCCTATTTATTGTGGCTTCTATTTTGCGTCCTGTTACTGTTCCGACATTTCATTCTTGGTTGGCCCCAAGCTTTCTGTTGACCTGATACTTTCCGAGGCAACATGAACCCAATCTGTTAAGGTGTCTTTGTATTGCATCTTGTGATTGACGTTGATATGGGTTTCATTCAGCCACTGGGCTAGCAGACTGTCATATAAGTGGAATAACCTTAAGTATGACATTGAATCCCAATAAATAAACAAACTATTGTTTGTATGACATACATCTGGTGGCTTATTTTTTTACCATGGTAAATCTGGGACCGAGCCATGTTCCCTAAGAAAATAGGTTCGATTACATTTTACCAATTGTGCAAAACACTGTCCAGCATTGCATAATTTTACAATATTCACGTCATTAAATTGGCACAAGACTCCTTTCAGATTGCGAAAAGGATTCTTCCTGTTAAGACGACAAATAAGATTGCATTTCACCAAATTTTGCAAAACAATATAACCATTATATGTTATATGTTCAATACTGTCCAACTAGAAACTCCTGTGCCCTGAATTTAACTGGACACTTTTCATATTCAGCAACTCTCTTTTTTCATTACTTCTATGTACATGTATGTTGTTGTTTTCTTTGTTTTGCAGACAGCCTTGAAGACAAACTAGAATCAGTAGCCAAAAGACAAAAACTATCTGCTGTCAAATCAAAACCAGATGCCAGCTGATGTTATTTTAATGATAATATCACGAATCTTTATCATCCGTATAATTCACATTTTTTTTAATCACATGTAGTCCTGTAATGTCTTATTGAGGGGCGGGAGCTTCCTGTTGCCCCGGTGCTCTCAGAGCTAAGGGGCACCATGAAGCCGATCTGTTTGTAATGTCTTTGTATTATGTCCAGTCTTGTCTTTGTTTGTTTCCAGTGATGATTTCCTTCACACTTCAGGCTGACACGCCATCATATGAGTGAAATAACCTAAGAATGGCATTAAATCCCAATCCAACAAACAAATCCTATTTAGTGCAGGCTGATTGTCCTGCTGTCTTTACCAATCAATGGATTAACTAAAAAATCCTACAAAACACTGGACTTTTTTATGGTCGTGCAAGTTTTACTATTTTATACCGTTTTGACAACTCGCTAGGTTAAAGTAGTGTTTCACCTTGCTCTAAAGTGATATTACCCAAGGGAGGTCACTCTGATGTCCGAGTAAGAAACTTCTCTTAAAATACACGTCATATCAGCTCAATTCAACATCTTTCATTTTGTAACCATAAATTGTAATAAACATCACATCATGTTAAGCTATTGTTTGTGGGTCTCTGGTGTTGTTTTTTGAAAGATCCTGATGTACCTGTATATTCTTTCTATTTAATAGGTGATGAAAGCTGCACTGAAAACTACTTTAAAGCTAGACCAATTTGATGATTTTTTGTCCACCACTACTACCATAGGGGTGGGGGGGGACTTAGAAATGCTACTCGGCGTCCTTCTGTCACAAATGTTTGTGAACATGCTAGCTTGATAGAAAATTCACCGATTAACTGGATGGGATTACATTTCACCAATTTCCGTAAAACAAAATGGCCATTATTACATAATTTTAGCATATACATGTCTGTAGGTGTTGTGAACACAATAAGTAGAGAATAACTTCACGGATTAACTTTAAACTTTGAAGATAGCTTCCTGCTTTCAAGACAATAGATCGGACTGAATTTCACCAAGTTCCGTAAAACAAGATGGCCACCATTTCATTATTTTACTATATTCATTACTGTATATGTTGTGAACACTAACTCTGTAACAAATTCACAGATTAACTTGAAACTTGAAATATAGTCTCATCTTATTAAGCCAAAAGATGGGATTGAATTTCATCAAATTCCGTAAAACAAAATGACTGCCAATGCATCATTTTACCATATTCACGCCTATGTGTTCGGAACATGATAATTTTTAGATCAAATTCACAGATTAACTTGAAACCTGGAAGTTAGTTTCCTACTACCAAGACATAGGATTGGATTGCATTTCATCAAATTGCACAAAGCAATATGATCCCTATTGCATAATTTTTCAATATTCACCACTACATGATAATTTTGAGAACAAATTCACTGAATGACTTGAAACTTTGGTTCTTTGAAGAAAAATATAGAGCATATTTTTTCAAATAAAACCTCTAGTGGTGGGCCTGCTAGCTACTCAGCTTGTTCTATGAAATAATGAAGCTCATAACTAACGGTTGTGATCACATCAATCAACTTGTGAATAAATTACCCTCTATTTTTTACAATAAATCACCAAAACTACACCAAGGTACTGAGGTACCCTTTCTAGTCAGGCTATTTTGCCAAACAGTATTTTAATTTCTTTTAAGATAATTTTGGTTTGCTTATTTACCTAAGTTTGTGATAAACATACTTCATTTCTATGTTAGCGCATGTAATCAATTAACCAAGTGCCCTCATCACTCAATTAAAAGAAACCATCTGATTCAGTTAAAACCAATGTTAACGCTGAAGGTTTTTAGTGCGGCAATTTAACAGATCAAGTACATCACTGCTAGGGTATATAATACCCCAAATCATTAAGCATTAATAAATCAATCAGTCAGTACATTCAATTTTGTAAGATGTATTGTACAATAACCCTCAGGCTAGGGGAAGTATGTTTAAGGAATACTCTTATACTGTCTTTGTTTCTCACTGGAGGAACATTAATTTTCCTTCAGAGCAAAAAAAAAAAACACATGTTAGGGTTATTTTGTTTAATGATGTTAGTGAAATATCCGTCAGTCAATCAATCTGTGTATTTAATCTTTGGGAGGCTCATTGTTTGAATAATAAATGAGCTATTTCTTTTGTTGTTTGGTGCATGGGGCTCATTTCACACAGCAAATTTAGCTTACATTGAACGTAACTGTCATGGCAACACTGTTCAGTACTGGCTGTCATGGTCTTAATGTTTAACATAAGATAAGATCGATTTCTGAATCAGTCCCCTGGGGCTCATTTCACAAAGCAATTTTAGCTTACATTGAACATAACTGTCATGGCAACACTATGTATTCAGTACTGGTCGGCATGGTCTTTATGTTTAACATAAGATCGATTTCTGAATCGGTCCCCTGTGGCTTGTTTCACAAAGTAATCTTAGCTTACATTGAACGTAACTTTCATGGTGACACTATGTTTAAACACTGGTTGTCATGGTAATTATGTTTTGTTTAAGCGAAGATCTTTGTGAAATGGGCCCCTGGATCTTAGCGTATAAAGACCCTATAAACTATCATGTTAACAGTAAGGCTTTTGTACTGGTTGTCTTGTTATAGGTTATTACATTTAATGTTTGTAAAGAAAGCTTTGTGAAACGGTCACCAGCAGCTTAGAGCAGTGACTGTGGTCACTTCTTAAAACAGTTATACTGTGACTATCTGAGATAACACCTCAGGTAAATGAGGGAGTCACAACAGGTGGCTCTGACGATTGAAGGAGTGATTTTTAAATGGTTTCCAGTCGGTTTGATATTTCAGTAGGGTAGAGTGATAAATGGACCATCCATCGTCAGATAAGTGAAATACCCTTGAGTATGACGCCAATCCCTGTCCAATAAATGAGGTAACCTTAAAAGATTATACAACAAGTGTTAACATTGATTCAAGATAACAGGTCAGTTTCCATCGGATTAGAAAGATCCTTTCTTCCAAAAGTAACAAAAAATTAAAAGCCAGCATTTAAATTTCAAACTCTCTCTTACAAACAGAACAGTCATGCCACTTGTTAGTTTGTGACACCATCCTTAGCTGATTGTTAACCAATGGCTTTCCAGCTTGTTTTCAGAATGGATTTGACTACCAGTCTGATGTTATGTAAATCCAATTGTCAAATTAGTCCATGTCATAGTGTTAGCCAGAGGGGTGTCTTTGAGACACCCAAGAACCCATTTGAGACACCCTGTTCCAGTCAAATTTAACATGGAAAAGATAGGAGAACAGTAAAATGAGACACCCTGTTTCTGTAAAAATGGTGATTTGAGACACCCGCTTCTTGATTTCTGGCAAATACTATGGTTCATGTTGGTCATGAGTATAGCTGTTTTTCTTTTTGTACCTTTTGACAGGTTAAATCCAACTTAGTTGGTCCCAGATTTATTTAATTTTAGGGTGCACTTGGCTTTACATTTCATTCTTGTGTAACATTTACTCACATAAGAAAAAAAGAGGACAGTCAGCTTTGGTTTTGCAGTTTCCACTCCATTATAATGATTGGCCATCTTTTGTTTTCTTATGTATGCATTCAACTATATACCAAATGAAACTAATGAAAGGAAATAAGCTGCCATTTTTGTTTGATGAAGACATTCTGTCGATAAAGCTCTCTTTATTTAAGTCACCTTGAACACCAATAGAGAAAAGACAATATGCTATGAAATGTTCACATGTATTCTTTGTTTTATTTCGTTACCGGTATTTATGATTAATCCGGTTTCTTTTCTTGTTCAATGTTTGTTTTTGCCGATGATCAAATTGTTTGTTTTATAGTCTGTTTTTTTTATGTGTTTTGTTAGCATTCCAGCTGAAGTTAATTTATTTCTTATTCATTGTTATGGAACAGTCTAGAACACAGTTACTTGATGGTTTTTTTGAGCTGTTAGAATAATATGCCATATAGTCGACCCAGTAGTGCTTAGAACTTCATTTAGGTTAAACCACAATCGCTGGGGGGGTTATGAGGATTACTCCCGGTATTTTCAACCATATTTCAGCCAGGACTTGTGTCAGTTGACAATCTGTCGTCATATAAGTGAAATCCCCTTGAGTACATTGTTCAACCCAATCAAATAAACAATCATTTACTGGTAGGTTAAAAACTGTACACAGTTTATTAATAAGTGAAACACCCTGGATTTAATAACCAGGCTTGAAAACCATTATCAGGCGGTAAGTGTTTTTGAAACTGATTGGCAACAAGAAAGGGGTCCGACTCTTTGCTCTGGTGTCTTGTGATTGTCCTGTTGCCAATGGTGTTGAGGTGGGTTTTTTCACCCATTTTGCTGGCATGATGCAACGGGACTCAAAACCATCATCCACAGATTATGAACTTGAACAAAACCATTATTTGTCAGAAAACTTTTAGGTAATATATGTTTATTATATAAGATATGCATGTTTGTTTATTTATTAGAATAAGACAAAATATAGAATATGTTTGTTGAAGATACATGAATGCCTGTAAATTTCTGTACATGTATGACTGTTAAAGACATTTGTAAACAAAAAAATGTACATTGTTATTATGCTGGCTATAGATTTTAGGTTCTGTAAATCACCTTCAATTTCATTTATCAATAATTGTTTTCCTTTGCTAGTTGGGATCATAGTACTATACCATGGAAACAAACAATTTTATATTTTCTGATACTTTGCAACTGAAAAATTGTGTCATCCACCTCCAACACTAGTCCTTATGCTGCATTCGGGACAGTCACAATCACCACTCCTGAGGTAAGTATTGGTCATAATTACGACTACAAACTCGATAAACATCGAGTTGAAGAGTGGTATCTTCCACTCATAGTAGCACTGGAACGGAATTTACAGGTTGTGAAATGCTCGAATGCTTTTTGTTGTAAGTATGAGTAATAAATACAGCATGAATGGTGACGAGGAGTCCTGAATGCACCATAAAAACAAATCCCCGAAATTACAAAAGTATATGTAATTATTTAAATGGAGGAAATTTGAGGTGATTTAGGGTAGTTGTTATGATTGATTGGATGCACTAAGCTTTTGTGATTTCAGTGAACTTATGTAAATATTTAATGTAAAAGCTACATGTAAATATATAAGCTTTATTAAACAAAAATGTGTGTTTTACTTCATTAAAACAGGGTTGAAAGTCCTTACTTCATTTTAGTTTTGGGGAAAGACCCCTCTTGAGGTTTTTATTCTCGCTGAATACGTTAGATACATAAGCTAGATACTGGAATAGAATTGGAATAATTCCATGGTCACTATTAAAGAACTACATAAAGCATCAGACATTATTCTATAATGTGAGGGTATTCTTGTATGCAGAGATAGCCGCTAACTTGTTAATGTAGGTGTTAACGGTTACTTAATTAGTGTCTGTGTCATAGTGCCTCCTATATAGTTTTGAGATACCTCAATTGGGACATCCTCTTGAGAATTTAAGTTATAAATATATAATATTGTGACTTACGCTATAAAAGTGAAGAAATGTTTTTAAACAAACTGGTTATTGGGAAATAGATCATTTATAAAATGACCCTTGATACAACAACATCCGCTCCTTAGTACTAAATAACGTATAGCCCTTAACATGTACTAACCACTCGATCCTTGGTACAGAATAACGTTGATTCCTTCTTTGTATGTAATAAAATATTTGTTCTTTATATGTAATGCGGTGCCAAAATTGCACCGCATTACATATAAAGAACAAAACAATTAGTACCGTACATGATAATGTTAAACCCTTCCTTAATTTGTAATAGCAAATGCGACTGGAGTCGCCCTTTCTATACTACTCACTGGCCTTTCAATTTTCTATAAATAAGTTAGAAGCTGTTGTCCAATTGGATTATAAGCCAATAGAGGGCTGCAGGTGTCTTAAGATTCAACTGCATTGTGAAACAAAACCATCTCCTGTAGTTTAGAAACCACATACATGAACCTTAACTAGCTTCTGCCTAAAACACATTCAAGAAAACTTCACAATTCACATTCAGTTTGTTGAAACTCCACTTGATTTAGCAGACTGTTCATCATAAATAAAGATTCAAATTTCCTCTTACTATCTCATTCCTTCCTTTGGTTAAGTTCAAGGTTAGGAATGTCCATGCAAAAAGTGAAAAGCTCAATTTTATCTGATTAAAACAATCCTCTTTATTTCAAATTAAATAATATAATATATATAAATAGACTAATGGATAATTTACTGTTACTATTTATAATTTAGGACATGGCTTAAATGATGACCAGTTACTTTAATAGGCAATTGGGCATTACATTGTGAAGTGTTGAAATAAATAACAGAATTATTTCACTGTTTAAACTAAAATAATAATATTGACTTGTTTGGCAAATATTAAAACCCACAAACTTTCAAACAACAATTAAAATTCTAAACATTTGAAAACAACAATTATATACAGATGGTATTTTCATTCCACTCTTAATGTTGACATTTAATTAATCAAACATGGCTGTTGATTAACAAATCAAGTTGAGAACTGATTTTAGGCAGATAACAGTTGTTTTGTTTCTGATATATTAAGCCTAATCTTAGTTAAATATATTTTTTACTACTTAATTAGTGGTAAGAGTAATAAATGAACCAATGTGTTGTCTTGAAGATTCATTAAACCTTGCACAAATATGAACATAAAACAAAAAAGTCAATATTAGATTGACAGGCCTGAGCTGTTATCTTATCCGGCAGAACCATAAAAACGGTCCTGTAACATTTTATGAGATAAACTAATATTTGCATTTGTTGCTTCTTTGCTGATATTTTAAATACATCAATGTGCATTCATGCAAAAATAAATATAAACTTGATTGATGATCAGATTGGCAAAATTTATCAAAATCAGTAGCAAAAGGCCAATTTAGATGAACACTGCAGCAAACAATTTGGAAAACCTATAAATAGGTCCTCCTAAAATAAGTTTGCATAACCATGGGACGACCCCATACGGTCCGTTCTCCCCACCAACACAGGCCTGATTCTTGAATGTTGTTGTTCTATTAGTAGTTACTCTATCTTTAAGTAAAGAAGGAGAAATAATTCCAGTGTTTATCTTGGACCTGCAAACAATATTAGAACAATATTCATCCAGAGGCCGAAATTCACTGCTAGGTTTGTCACATGTAACCCAATAAAGATTAAACTGGACTGTTCTTTGCCAAGTTAGCGTTTCTCTAGGACTCCCAAACAAAATTAGAACAAATATATCCAGAGGCCAATTCAGTGTTGAGCTTGGTAAACTAGGCCCACTAAAGTTTAAACTGGATTATCTTTGCGAAGTTTACGTTTCTCATGGAGTCCCAAACAAAATTAGAACAAATTAAATCCAGAGGCCAATTCACTAGCTTGGTAAACTAAACCCACTAAAGTTTAAACTGGATTATTCTTTGCGAAGTTAACATTTCTCATGGACTCCCAAACAAAATTAGAACAAACTAAATCCACTGGCTGAATTCACTGTCGGGCTTGTTGCACCAGATCCACCAAAATTGAAACTGAAGGTGTCGGCACTGTTTTCTGTGGCTGCAGACTGTGTTTCACCTGGCCCCCCAAACAAAGCAAACATTCCTCCTGCCTGTCGTGTGTTTCCTCCACCACTGAAATTAAAGGACATGTTATCCTGGGATTGTCCCGCACTTGGATCTGAAACAAAAGAAGCCGGTCTGATGTAGATATGTATTTTGTTTGATTGGGGTTTATAGCCTCACTTATTTCACTCACATGTTGGTGTGCTAGCCCAATGGGTGAAGGAAACCACCACTGGCAAGAAACAAAAACAAACAAAAATATACAAACCCCATGAGTCTAGTGTATATGTTGACGAAATCATAAAGTTCTGCCCCTTTACTTACGGCAGTACTTTACTATTTTTTTCCAAAATAACATTGTTCCTTATCTTCCATGAATAAACGCAAAAACTGGTCTTACGGCATATTTGAGAATCAAAAGTTGCATAAGTTATGCAGAAATTGTATCTTTATTTAGCAAAAAATACAACATAACAAAAAGTACATCGATATGAGACTATCAATAAAATAGCACAAACATTAGGTTATTGTGGTTGGCTATGGAATTTGAAAATGATCCCAAGACGCTACAGTCACGTGATTCTCAGTTGGAAATATAGCGGTTGTTTAAAGACAGATGAGACTGACGACTTTGTTGGAATTAGAAATGCAAGGAAAGCAAATAAATCTATCATACTTCGTACGTCAAATCACATGATAAAAGTACAAACAGGACTAATAAATAGCAGGTATTTTTTATTGAATAAAGCGTTCTGTAATACATATACACTAATATCCCATCTAGCTGAATGTATATACATGTTCATGTTGGATCAAGTGTCGTATAAACATTATGAGTACTCGAATAATATTTGAATATCACAAAACAGGTACTGGGTTACGAAAATCATTATCTGTTTCAGCACTACTCGCAGAACAATACAAAGACATCACAAACATATCAGCTTCCTGTTCCTCTTTAGCTCAGAAAGCACAAGGCAACAGGAAGCTCCCTCCAACCACTTGCTAGAGATGTACATGTAACAGTACACTCTCTAGATATTACCAGCAATGGCAAACTAAAATTGATAGGTAGGCTTACTAACTGCTCGGTGATACAATAGGTGGTCTAAGCGCAAGGTAACCTACATACCCTACAAGAAATCTATATGTAAACAAATTTTTGCTTTTTTTATGAATATTTTCTTACCATTTTGTGTGTCACAGAATATTAATTTCTGTGTGAATTTTATTGGCCTTTTGGTGTATTTAACAAAAATTATGTGTACAAAATACTCCAGTAGGCAGGTATGGCCTTCCCTATGGTTCACACATACTGTGAATCGTATGGCCTTGGTGAAGACTGTCCAGCGTACTGTGTGTTGACATGTTTCTTGTGCTGTTAGTGTGTCTGACAGTTGGTTCTCGAGCATGACAAATGATTCCAAAAGTGAATCTAATGAGATGCCACACTGCTGATTAATAATGTTGTTTGGTGGTTGATTTAAACATATTTAATAATGTAAAGTACAATACTATAACACGTAAATAGTTTAGTTACTTATATATTATCTAATAACACAGACTTAAATTCTACATCATTCTGATCATTCAGCCATTATCTCATCACTGACCACATGTGTTTAAAACATCATAAAATGGGACTCCTAGGCTGTCCCAGCTGAACAGTGGAACAAATATGCAATGGGATATCCTTTTCAGTTCTAAAACAGCAACACCAATATCTAGCTCTTTATGTTTCACTGCTGCACTCGTCCACTGCATTTTTGTCCACCACTAGTAGAGGGGGACTTAGAAATGCTACTCGGCATCCGTCCGTAGGTCTTTCCGTCACAAATGTTTGTGAACACGCTAGCTTGAAAACAAATTCACCGATTAACTTCAAACTTGGTATGTAG
>JAQQZZ010135358.1:0-13502 GCA_030265115.1 Mopalia vespertina | reverse complement strand
TCACTCCTGGAACAACAAACATTACCAAGGTTAACCGTTCACTCCTGGAACAACAAACATTACCAAGCTTAACCGTTCACTCCTGGAACAAAAAACATATCCAAGCTTAACCGTTCACTCCTGGAACAACAAACATAACCAAGGTTATTCGTTCACTCCTGGAACAGCAAACATAACCAAGGTTAACCGTTCACTCCTGGAACAACAAACATAACCAAGGTTAACCGTTCACTCCTGGAACAACAAACATTACCAAGGTTAACCGTTCACTCCTGGAACAACAAACATTACCAAGCTTAACCGTTGAAAAATCGAAAAGTATATACCCAAACTGTTGTGTATAGATATACCGAACTATTGGCTTCTAGAAGTAAATACTTTTTGCATTTAATACAGTCAAGCTTACCAAAACAAAATGGAAGCTTCCTAAATTGGACATTTAAAAAGCGTTAACCGATGTCGACAAGAAAGAGAATTGATGGACAGAACAACCAATTGATTAAGATAATTCCAGTTTTAATTTAGTGATTATGTTAACAGCAATTTGAATAACGTCCTCTGGCCAAAAACTGTGTATTTAATTCACATCTATATATACTGTCTGTGCTTTGCGCTGGAGGAAGATTAAGTTTCAAACAGAACAAGACTCTTCACATTTTTATTGGTTTGTTAGTGTGACTCGTAACGGCATTAAATTCCAGGTAACCAATCATTTGGATAAAAACTCCTTGGTAACGACGTGTCAAATTCATTGTAAATAAGAATCGTATACTTAATAATTATAAATCAATTAATTTTTTAAATTTTGTTCTTATTGACAATATTGAGGTACAGTCCATGGCTAACAATGCTATAGATTAAAACGTAGCATTGGAAGACTTGTCTTAAATGGGGGATTGGATTGAGGTCTAATTATGGCAGATTGGTTCTGCTGTGAAACGACTTAAGGCTCTATCTTCTCGTTAAGTCGCTAATTCTGGAAGTTCTATTGGGAAGCAAAGTGTAATTGGCGTAACTCCACGAGGCGTGTAGAAGGACATTAAGCAAGGCCCTTAAGGGGAATAACCATTGTATGGAAACTGTGTTTAGATTCACGAACATCTGAAGACAATGCAACGTGTGGGAATCAGTTGGCCAAATACTCACTGCAGCTTTTATTAATTTGTCCTGGGCCCGGACAGTCCGTTGACAGATTCTTCACCGTCTTGACAGTGGGAAATCACCCCATCGAGAAGCAATTACGTCTACACCCAATTGCGAGACAACATCGCCATACCATTTTCGATTTGTCCAAAACATGATTCGTACGGTTTGGCTTGACTCAAGATGGCGGTCCCGTTTGATGGATTATTGTAAGAGTAAAGGTTGTCAATTTAACACCAGATTAACACATTGTTTGTGATAGTGAGCTGTCGAGATAAGATGAGATTTATTGGGTGGCTGACAGAAAGCTAAATTGGTCAAAATTCCAAGCCCTTGTAACTGCTTGAAGCTTATTTTGCAGTTATGTAATCTGGGATCATGTAGTAAGAAACCTTATTAAATTATGATTTGAAATTGGTGATATTGCTTTATTAGAAAAATTGACCACGTATGTTTTTTGTTACATCAAACGATACCGATATTGGGAGAGTCACGCGAGAAGGCTGGAAGTGGATTACTGTCCCTCAGAGTTAGTGTTAATGCTAATATCCTTGTTTTCGTCTTGTGATTATCTTCTGGTTACTTTATGTTGGCAATGATTTGATGGAAGGCCGTAATATGAGTAAAATAACATTTTGTGTGACGTTTGTTTGTTTGTTTGATGTCGTATTTGAGGTATTTAACGTCGTACTCAATGGTATTTCACTTATATGGCGACGGATTGTCCACTTCACACCGTGTAAACCAGAGAGGAAACCTCGTAACAACCACCACCTTCATTGCTGGAGCCCCAACGTGTGGCTCACTCCTATAACTGATGGTCGATAAGTCGCACTCGAACCCGTAGACGGGCCGCGACCCTTCAGTACGACGTAAAACGCTTCCAAACAACCAACTGCATGACAGAATCGGCTTTACACTCAAGAACTGGTTTTGTTCTTCCGTTTTGTCATTTCCTTCATCGAAATCATTATCCCCGTGGTCTTGTCGATGACTGAACAGGCGGTACGCCATTTGAATGATTTAAGGAATGCGCCAATAGACTTGAGACATGCGTATACTTATATATCCCTGGTTAACAATTTTAAGTCTAGGACGTATACCAATGACGAATCTTCTCAACGACCTAGTATTTATAAATGCTTACATGTTTAAAATTTTTAACGGTGAAATATATTTGTACTTAAATAAATTCTAGATTAAAGGACATACGTTGATTATACCAGTACTTCGATGTTCTTAAGCCAAACTGACATAGGTGTGTAATGTATTTATATGTGAAACGATTTTTGTCTATGCAATTATGCTTATGTGAACATTCTAAATAAATCCGCGGAAAGGCTTTTAAATGTAAATTAACAAACATGAAGGATTAGTGGTCATAACATGTTGTGTGTTACTTTATTTTCTAAAAATGTAATTGTGAATTAATAATGAACAAAAGAATTGCGGAATTTATAATTAGGATATAGTCTGAATTAATTGACCCCTTACTTCTTTTTAAACAAACTCTGGTGTTGATAGTTCATGCAATTTGAACGCTTATTTTGTATAGATACCTGCTCATCGTATTTGATCAAAGGTTTCGCCTAAGGGTATGTGTTAACCAGTGTTTGATTTGAGGCGATTTCGATCGCTTTACATCCAATTTGTTATCCTAATTGGTCAAATTAATTTCTGTCAGTTCCAATGACTGTAGACAGGCGTGTGAACTGTAGCAGCCTCAGGGGTAAATCTTTCTAAAACAACAGGGAGTTGGATACATTCATTATCTGATTGCGGCAGGGCCCCCTGCAGCGCTCAGATTCCCTTGTTAACGCCTTGGTTCTGTTATCGCCACACACAGCCACGTGCGACTTCTAAATTACTGCCCCAGGTAAGAAAAGTCTGTAAAACAAAGGGAAGATTTCCTATCAAGGGTTGCGGCCATGAATTGTAAGTGATTGTGATCAACTATTCATGGCTCGTTAGGAATGTAGGTATGTTCCACAACCGCCATCGAACAGTCATCGCTTTCTAAATTAACCTCCTTGTTTTAAAATACTTAAGCCGGAACCGGAAATCGCTCTTCAGTGATGGAGGCGATATAGTAACGATGTCCAGAATCTTGTATCCGGTTTTGAGAAAAGGGGCTAGATATCGTTTTGTTTCTGTAATCTTTGAACAATAAAAATGATAGTAAATATCAAAGGGAAATCACCAGGAATTATAAAAATATAAATTAATTAGCCATTTATGTTTCTTTTTCATATATTTTCAATTAACGTTTTATAAGCTATCTTTAAACAATTAATAGTTTTCGTGCAACATGCCGGTACCACATGTGCTTATCATATTTGTAGTTTTATAAGGCTGGTGGCAGCCGTCAACATTCGTCACATATGTGTATGTCTACGTGAAATAACCTAGCGGATAAACAAAATTATAAAATCGAAAAGTTGACGGCCGGACAGATGCTTCTTTATGCCCAGGTCAGCGAATTCCCACATAACGGTTTGACGTTAAAAAGTGGCAAAAACTACATGGCTGTTTTAGTGTGATCACAAAACCGTCATACAAGTGAAATACATTTGGGAATAGCTTTTAACATAAACCAACCATAGTATGCATCCTATATTAAAGTCTAAAAGAAAATGTCAAAATTTGTTTCTCAACCTTTTACGTTGATAGTTTGGACTCGTGGTATATCAGAATTGAAAGGATGGATTCGGGAGTCAAAGTTACTTGTTTGTTTGAGATTTGCTCCGGACGCCATGTGTGGAGCCGTCAGGGGCGAAGACCTACAGAGTACGATACAAATACAAATCATCAAGAAACTTGTATTTCATCAAGACCCCGCTCCCCTCTTCCATCACGGCACACACACACATACGCACGCATTCCTCAAGACCCCGCTCCCCATCTCTACCACCACACACACACACACACACACACACACGCACGTATTCCTCAAGACCCCGCTCCCCTCCTCCATCACCACAAACACACACGCACGTATTCCTCAAGACCCCGCTTCCCTCCTCCATCACCACAAACACACACGCACGTATTCCTCAGAACCCGCTTCCCTCCTCCATCACCACACACACACACGCACCCATTCCTCCAGACCATGACACAAATATACAAACATAACATAATTTAGTAGCTAGCAATAACGTGAAAACAGCCGTCCACAAAGACTAGTAAATGTCTAAGAGTCAACGCAAATATACAATATACAAGGTCGTTAAAGCTTCACATATTCTCGTGTCATGTTGGAATCTATTTCCTTATTTCCTGAAGTAATTCTTCGTAAGTGGGGGTTGAAATGGTCCACCATGCATCAGCACTGATTGGCTGATATTTTATGATTGTCAACTGCAACCGTTGACAGCTTTTTCAAAGACTTATCAGCGATGTTAGAGTACCGGATTTATACTAGGACGCTTCGGTGGTTAGCAACAATTGAGGTAAAAGGTGCTTTTTACGAGTAGCCGGCCGTTTTGTCAAGGTGACAATGGTTGTTTGGGTGGGGTTGAGTTCCTATCGACGCAGTCGGGTTAGAGACTGCACGGTATTCCCACAACCGTTGTTTGATCCTAGGCCGTGAGCTTCCTTGTCGATTCCCGTGACTAGTCACGGATAATGTATACACTCCCGTCACAATATAGCGCATCTCGTCGAGTAGAAATCGTAAACAAGACCACAATATCTGCACCAATTTATCCTTATCCGGCATCACTTACTGGTATATTCAAAACGTTTTCCTGTCACACTCAATGGGCTGAGAATATCGCTTTACTGAACATCAAATACCGCTTAATCATTTTTTCTTATGGAAAACTTGACCTAATAAAGTTCATATAGTTCATTACAATGCCTGTCTGTATTTTGTGTTGGAGTTTTATTTTAGAACCATAGATTTTTGCCACACTGTTATGTTGCAGTGGTCACAAAGAAGCTTGTTTTATTTCCGCAAAATACAAATGCACGCAAACGTTTGTTTGTTTAATTGCGGTTTTGTCGATTTTTAATACGGTTATTTTACTCATATATAGCAGTCAGTCTACTGGGTGAGACAAAGTACTGACGTCAAAGGTAACGAACCACCACAAAATACATGTGTTTATTGAGGTCCATGTCGTGTTTAAGGTTAAATCACTCATATGACTGCGTGCCAGACCAAGAGATACATTAACCCACCCCTAGCCGCCATTGGCAACAAGCAAGGACAGAATACGACACGCAAAAACAAACACCCCACAGATCGGCCTCTTGTTCCCCCCTTTAGCTTCGAGAGCACCGGGGCAACAGGATGCTCTCTTTAACTACAGGTGTTCTACTTAATGCACGCCAAGTTAACTACAGGTGTTCTACTTAATGTACGCCAAGTTAAACGCTGAACATGCAAAGGAAGACTTGAATACAATAATCGGGTTAAATATAGTTCAAATCATTAGGTGTTACAGTATGTCTATCTTCATAATATAAACGAAAGCATGTTTGTTTGTTTGCTTGGTTGGTTGGTTGGCTACTTGGTTGGTCGGTTGGTTGGTTGGTTGGCTGGCTGATTAGTTGGTAGGTTTGTTTGCTGCTTGGTCCCTTCCAGGATCGCACATACGAAAACCAAAAATATACAGGCCTGATAATGTGGTATATAACATGATTAAGAATAATCAAAGATACTTCAATTCTAAACAAATTGTGATAGTTCTAGATTCAAACGACAAAGTATCGTTTAGATTTTGGTTGAAAATAATTTCTGAACAGATGAAAAAGATATCTTAGTTAGGATTAAAATTGGTGAAGTCACCACCGTCTACAACCATGGTGCGTGCTATACAATTAAGGCACTAGATCTAATGAGACAAATCCCGTTTTACGTACATTTAGCCATGCTTGGTATATTTTATTCCGTATAATCTCACTATAGTCTCCTTATATACATGTACAAATATCTTTTTGCATGTCATGCAACCAAAATACTACATAAAAGTCAAAACCATTTAAAACATTTTACATTGAACGTTTATGACAATAGTTTATATACTTCTATTTTACAAAACATGAATAGGGCGGTATGGCCGCTCATTCGCCGTGAACCTATATATTCATATATATTTAATATATATTATTTGCCATGACCCTCTGTAATGAACCATGCCGGTATGTGCTGCTTAATGCCATATCTATGAAAATACAGTTTTTATGGTCAGCGGACAATTTGTTTTTTACAAGGTTTCTTCTTCTTTTCTGCCAATAGCCGACAATGCATACAAATGAAATACCCTTGAGTACATCGTTTAATACCAATCTAATACAGATATTAGGCGGTGTTATTAATTATATACGAAGTTTCTTCCCGCTTTCCCGCTTGTTTAAGCAACAGTCGTGTTAAAGATTTAGTATGATACTAAAAATAGACCGACGAATAACATTTGAAAAATATTAATTCCCGTATAAGGATTAATTAATCAAATACAAAAGCATTCAAAAACATTTGATTATGACGTCATCCGGTGCGCTGCATAGCATACCACGTATGTGGTCTGGTGACCTCTGCTCCGGAAGTACACTTTTTGCTTGTATTTTCGAGTGGACTTTTCTTAACAGTTGTCCGCTACGGACTGTCCCGAGTCATTTTATTGTTAAAAAAGTTAACCTTGGTGCGTGGCGGATTTATTTTTTTAAATTAAAAAATCGAAAATATTTTAAGCCATCGTTAAACAATCAAGCGAATTTCTTTTCCTCGATATAGCCTCCTGTGTTGTTCCCGAGGGGTACACGTCATTTCCTTTTGTTTTAGACCAATCAGTGTTGATTCTATCTACGGTATGGTCAATTTGTGTAACATATCATCCGTACATCGCGGAATGTTTGCTAAATTTATCTGCACAAAATCTGTACTTTTCACGCATATTTACACATCGCTTTCCCAAGTGTTAACAAATCAAGATAAAGTTCGCTATTCAGACAGGTGAATACGCACCCCGGGGCTGATTGTTTAGGGGTGGCTCACAACCATTTCTTTTGTTCTAGAACAGTACCGTTATGCGCATCAGGTCCTATCTCAATTTCAATACGTCTAAATCGGTGTTTGGCTATTGTTCTTACAACTTGAATACTCTGCTAATTTTCTCTACTGTTTTTAGATTTTATCGTATAATCTGCTTTTTACAGCGCTTTCCTTCTTAGCTTTATGTTGAATTAAAATCAGCGAAACCATGCAAAAAATATAAGCTCATAAACAAATGCATTATAAAGCATAATTAGTAATTAATTCGTTGATTTATAGAACAGTTTCGCATTTCACGAACTCCATACACATATTTTCAGCGCTTCTATCCAGACTCCATTAGTTAAATCCAATAGATCTTAATGTCTAGTTGTTGTTGATCATCTACAAGCAGGTCGAGACAAGGTTATAACAATTTTACATACAACAGAAACCATATGATCAATATGTAGCATACACAGATATTAGACATGGGTTTAAACTAATCAAAATTCCACAAGGGTATACTATAAGGGAAATATAAACTGTTTCTTCATTGTAGCCTAGTTCAAAATATCGACACCCTTAATCTTGTTGTATTAAGTTGGGAAATATATAAACCCACAAACAAACCGACACCCCTAATCTTGTTGTATTACGTTGGGAAATATATAAACCCACAAGCGAATCGACACCCTTAATCTTGTTGTATTCAGTTGGGAAATATATCAACCCACAAACAAATCGACACCCCTAATCTTGTTGTATTACGTTGGGAAATATATAAACCCACAAGCGAATCGACACCCCTAATTTTGTTTTATTAAGTTGGTAAATAAGCCTATATAAACCCACAAGCGAATCGACACCCCTAATCTTGTTATATTAAGTTGGGAAATATATAAACCCACAAGCGAATCGACACCCTTAATCTTGTTGTATTCAGTTGGGAAATATATAAACCCACAAACAAATCGACACCCTAATCTTGTTGTATTAAGTTGGGAAATATATAAACCCACAAGCGAATCGACACCCCTAATCTTGTTGTATTAAGTTGTAAATAGGCCTATATAAACCCACAAGCGAATCGACACCCCTAATCTTGTTGTATTAAGTTGGTAAATAGGCCTATATAAACCCACAATCGCCTTTGGACTAACTTAGTCTGATTAATAAATGTTTTGTTTGAGTCTATGTATACAATACTACTAAGTCAGAATAACTTAATTTGGTCGATTGCCACTGTATCAGATAAGCATTGTAAGTTATATACAGAATCAACCAGCATCAAGATTTTATTGTCCTTTGAGTTCAATATACTAAGACGATATACCTTGGTATTTTCATATGTGAAATCCATGGTAATCGGATCTCTGTAACAAGCCACTTCATACCCGGATGTGATCGCATTTGTGACATTTACATTTCTATCCCGACCAAATGTTCTATAATTGCCCATCGCGTGTTGACGTTACATGTTATACCACTGCTGTAAACTATTAATGCATTAATCGAGGCCATTACGTGACAAAGGGTATGCGCGGATTCAACCGGCTACATCGTGCACGGAACATATACCGCGCAACATCCGGGGTATTTCACGTATTTGCACAAGGCATGTCACGCTTTCAAATCTAAAACATAAATTCCCTCAAATTCTTATATCGACTTGATAGAAAGCCCTGCAGACTTACACAATCAGTATTATTTTTTAAACTCGCTCGGCTGATGAGACCAAAACAAATTGGCGTTTTATGTAACTGTCAATAAGAAACAACCGCCCCTAGATGATTGGAAATGGTTGTCCACTAATTCTGAATACATGTATATTCTGCTGTCAACAGGGACAAAAACAAATTCATAGTAAAAACTCCAACCCCTCAAGATGTAAACAAAACGACTCTTACTTTTCTGTAGGATTGCGTTCTCCCCACTGAAAGCCATTAAACCTTGCAAAACGTAAGCACACATATATATACAGGCTTGGAGGCAAGCAAATTTTTTTCTCTCTTCATTTATTCAAAATATATACAGGATTATTTTTTTCTCTCTTCATTTATTCAAAATATATACAGGATTAGGCTTTATCCAACTGATACACAAGATATTAATATAGTTTTTTTATTGTAGAGAAAGACTATTTTGCTTGCCTCCACTGGGATTTGAACCCTTGTTTCTGGCTAGCACTACCAGCGCTCGACTGAGATACAAAGACTTATGGGAGAAGACCCCGGATGTTATTTTCATCCAGGTAAAGGCGCCAAATCTCTCTAGATTGACATCATGTAACTAATCAGTCCAACAGGGATTTTACTTACAGCACCAACGTTTTAGTGAAAAGGGAATAAATCCTACAAAAATGTCAGCAGTTTAATTCACACCTTCATAAGGTGTATTATATGATTTTTACATTTTTGGGTGGGTTTTTTTTTCACCATTGAAGCCGTTGAATTTGTAATTTAGGTGGAATACACGATAACATCATACAGCTGCAGTTATCAATATGAAAATATTTGTTGGAATGATAGGATGTCATCATGAATATCTCTCGCCATTATGGTTGACTTCCCGCTAAGTTGATGCGATAAAGTGACAGCCCGTGAATGGTGGGTTTCAGCTCCGAGCCCCTTCATAGAATTATTGTCTGCTAACAAATCCTAGAGACTTGTCAAAACCATTCTCTTTCGAGAGACCTTCTCCCACCCCGAGATATCATGACAAGCATAACGGCTATTCCTTCTATCCCTTGATTGTTTTACACGGAATGGTATTTTTTCCACAGCGCTAATGCGATCGACTTGGACAGGTCGATTGGGCGAAGCAAGCCTAGCGAGTCCGCTGATCCGATTTACACAGATTTTATAACATTATTTCAAATTCACGTCTAGTTCCAATCTTTTTAACGCACGCCTATTAGTTTATCATTCACCAAGGAACTCAGAGGATTCGATTAATTCAGAATAGAAATGTAGTTTGGATTAGTTTTATTGGATATGATATCTCAACCGTGCCTATTGTTTCCCATTTGCTCGGCACACTCGACTGTTGTGAAGCTGAAACGGCCATTTAACAAGTACGTGAAATGTTAGCTCTGTCAACAGTAGTCGTCTTTGGGACTTGATCGAATTTGTCTTGCTCGAAATCGTAAAAGAAAAAGTGTAATTTGCTGTTTCAAACATTCCTGAAATGTTAGTTTTGTCAACAGCTTTTTGGACTTGAGAGAATTCGTCTTGCTTGCAATCTTACAAAGGCGTTATGTCTGATTTAAAAAAGTCAACATTTCAACACATTCTAAACATCTTTTTTCATACCTTAAGGTTTCTAACTGGATGATGGAAGTAACAAGTTCAACGTGCATGTAGTCCAATTAATCAATTCGATTTGTTCTAAATTTCTCGGCTATGTATTATATTTACCTTGTGATTCTTCAGTAAAAAAATTACTAGCTGCTATAAATTAGTATTTTGAGCCTGAAAGCAATATAACCGGAATTAGAGCTTCCCACTTGGATTATCCTTCCAAACATTTTGTTCACGAGATGGATCGGATTGATTGAAGAAAGTAAGGCGAAAAGATAGTTGGAAAATGTCTTGTTTGTCATGTAAAGCAAAACGTCGCACTTTAGTTCTGGGATTTAGTTAAACGGAATCGAGTAATATAAGCCGCATAAGACATTTCATCTTGGATTAACGTCTCGTAAAACTTGGTTAACAGGATAGAATGGTTTGATTTATAGAAATGGAGGCGAAACGATTTGGCAGTTCAATAGAGTTAGCTAGAAGTACTCATGTCCATGTTTTATAGGAGAATTTTTGGAGGACAGAAAAGATGGATAAACGTAATGAAGAGATATAATAATTGACATTCACCACTATCTCTGTGTGTGTCCTAATGTTTTCTTCCCTGAAACTTTTATACGGTTAATGTTTTTAGCTCGACAGAACTTTACTTTCCGTTCTACATAATTTGCTTTGATGTCTCGTTTGATGATGTCGCTCGGAATCACTTGGAGTGTTTTGGGAGCCAGCAAATCTCTCGGATCGGCGAGGCTTGTGAAAAAGCGAATAAATCTGATGGGTCATTGGCATGGTCTTTATGTATTAGTCCGGTCAATGTAATTAATTTCCACCCAGAACTGCAGGAGAATTATGCAAATGTATGCAAATTTGTCCCAACGCGCGCACTGATCGCACGTGTCCATGTTTGGCGCGAGACGGATTAATGTCAGACAAGGCGCTTCTCTCATGCCTTATTGCTAGATTGATACTTCAATAACGCGATTTGGCCCGGTTTTATTGTTAGGGGAGGGGGAGAGATATTAATGAGTTGTTGGGGAGGAGGCAATCTGACGTGGGTGATGTGAAGCGGAAGGCGCACGAGTTACCCTGATGGCGAAGCCGTGTTTAGGGCCGACTGTATTGCTGCTTTTCGCTCCACTGTACTAATAAATTGGATTTATAGACGATACTATAATATTATCTCTATTTGAGCCTGTGTAATGGGCCACTATTCTGATAATGGGCCGATAGTTTCTGACTGTAACTAACAGCGATAAGAGAGCAACGTTAGTTGGCTGTGATTTGACCGGAACTTCGCAGGTTAAAATGAAGTGACAGATAAATGCCTCCCACAAATATATTTTCCTCAAAATATTATCGTGAAAACAGCACGTTTTCCTTCGGACCTTTTCTGAGCAAATTAATAAGTGCATCGGCATGACAAGTTCGGTGTATTTCTGTGATAGCCATAACTGAACCCGATAGAGTCAAAAATGGTGTTAAATGTGACAATGGAGGAATTTTGTGGTCATTTGCGAATTATTGTTAAAAGAGATAACATTTTTTAAAAAAATTATGATTATTTTTTACCTTGATCATTGAAATATATACTTCAGTTTTCATAAATACGTGCCAAAAAATATGAAAATAAAAATACACTAACGTTTATGTTACTCCAATACTGAATCTGTTACTTTAAATCTTCCCCTGTATACAGAAACTTTCAGTGTTAATTATTAAATTATTCTATTGATCATAGTTTTAATTACGTTTTTTAATATTTAGTTTTCTATCCATTGTCTTACAAACGAAAGACACCATTTTGTTTAGCCATTCGACTCAAGTTGGTCCTTGTCACGTTTGTTGATAAAATGTATAAAATTGTTTATTTAAAAAATCTCCAAAGGGTATAACCAATTATTTTATTATGCTTTTATTGTATTTGAACCTTGGGCATAGGGCAGTACATGCCCGAGCACAGTCAGTCTGTCTTTGTGGAGTATTTGAGGAACATGAATTTTCCAGCATTACAAGGACTTCATATTGTATGGTTGGTTAGTGTGGCTTCTTAGTCTACAGTTGGATAGCACCGCCGCTATATAAGTGAAATTCTCTTGAGCACGATGTTGAACATTGATCAGCCAATGAGATCTCACTACATTTGATCGCACTCGATTTGATCTCACTACATTGCCCCATACTCTTGCTAGAACTTGTTATTTTCCTCACTTTATGTGTGATTGTAGGCCTATGAGCACCGAACATTGTTATTCTTGGTATCTGTTTCCCAGCTGAATGGCGATATTATTTTTTTTTGTATGTCTCTACCATGTATTCCTATCTGCACGGTTGTCCCAGATTTGCTATTGTAGTTTTACCAATGCACCGTTAAGGGTTTCACAATAAGCGATGAAGGTCCATTCATTGGGAGAGATAGCCCGGATCTGAAGCCTCGCTGGTGATCCGATAACACAACAGCTCCAGTTTAACCATGTCCTTCTCTTTTCAGGAGTAGGTGTCCGAATTGTAATAGCCACAACACAATACTCGCCACTACAACCTCCAAATAAAGGATGGCGTAGAATTTGTTATTCGAATCACAATATACCCGTCAAAACAACTTAAAATAGACCGTCTGGAATGGAGTTTTGTCTTACAATACGTTAGCCACAACAAGCTGTTAATACAGAATAGGCATTGTAATACACACCAAGCGTCTACTACAAAGGAACTATTTCCCAACTGAGGGCTTATGTTGATCAGCATTCAGCTATATTACAATACAGTCTGCCGATGTAGTGATTCAGGGCTACAAGTTGGCCTACTTTCACAACTCCCACTACACCGACTATTGTTTATTCGTTAACAATTATTTAATTCTCAATTAATTGTTTGGCTTTCGTTCACACCAAGCATTCACAATTCGACGTTCACTTTTCAAAATAGAACAAAACATGTAACTGGATATATCCATCAAGTATGCGTCCTTTGTTCATATATGTATATAAATATCGATGTACGGTAGTAACCCAAAGGTCCCGGGTTCGATTCCCGGTGGAGGCAAGCAAATTTTTCTCTCTTCATTTATTCAAAATATATAT
>JAQQZZ010135347.1:0-13504 GCA_030265115.1 Mopalia vespertina | reverse complement strand
TCCCGAACCCTTCGGTCCTGAACTGAGATGCTTTTGAAAATTCCCAGATTCAACCTCAAGTCAGCTGGAGAAAGATCTTTTACTTTTTCTGCACCTGCTGTCTGGAACTCACTTCCTGCAACTCTCCGTAGCGTGCCCAGTCTACCCCAGTTAAAATCTCATTTAAAGACGTACTTTTTCAACCAAGCCTTTCTGTAGTACTTTCCTTTGTGTGCTTTGGACATACTTTTTATGTGTAAGGTTACTACTTTGTACCTAGAACTGTATTATCCTACCCACATGCGCATTGATTTCATTTATTGAAGAACTGCGCTTTACAAATGCTATTTATTATTATTATTATTACTATAGGGCTATCTTGACGCATAAAATGGTATGAAAAAATACAATGCTATAAAGATGAAAAGCCGCATATTTCAAACCGGTCAAAGCGTTCGAATAAATAGTTAAGTGGTGGGCAGTTTGAATAAAAAATATATTTCTATTCCTTTAAATCCATGCTGTTCAGAACAGGATAAGGCGATGCAGTTAACCCATTAAATGGGCTTATTTAACCCTTGAAGCGTTCCGACATTTTTTAATAAAAACGATTCCTTTAGAAAAGTATATAATAATGATATAATGTCAAACTGGGTTTCCTGGATTAAGCAAGCATGCCACAAAAAATATTGATAAAATCTAATTAAATTTGGCAAAATCTGTCTAATTTAAAACTCATTTCAACACTTTTAAAATTGATTTACAGATTTCCTGACCTTCGTGAAGAAAAAAACAATCCCATATTCACATGTGGTTTCTGTTCCAGATTGAATCAGTTCTAATTAATCCGATTTATGTTGAAACGTTTATGCTAGAAATTTCTCATTTGTTAACCTTACTTGCTAATACAATTTAGGCTTGAGTGTTGTGTTGGGGTGAGGTTTAAAGCACGTTTTGTGTAACGTGATTTTAGTGTCTGGCTTTATTTACGTTTGCGGTTGAGTGTTGTGTTGGGGTGAGGTTTAAAGTAAGTTTTGTGTTAGGTGATGTTTAGTGTCAGGCTTTATTTACGTTTGCAGTTGAGTGTTGTGTTGGGGTGAGGTTTAAAGTAAGTTTTGTGTTAGGTGATGTTTAGTGTCAGGCTTTAATTAGAGTTGCGGTTGAGTGTTGTGTTGGGGGTGAGGTTTAAAGCAAGTTTTGTGTTAGGTGATGTTTAGTGTCAGGCTTTATTTAGAGCTGCGGTTGAGTGTTGGGTCTGGGTGAGGTTTAAAGTAAGTTTTGTGTTAGGTGATGTTTAGTGTCAGGCTTTATTTAGAGCTGCGGTTGAGTGTTGGGTCGGGGTGAGGTTTAAAGCAAGTTTTGTGTTAGGTGATGTTTAGTGTCAGGCTTTATTTAGGGTTGCGGTTGAGTGTTGTGTTGGGGTGAGGTTGAAAGCAAGTTTTGTGTTAGGTGATGTTTAGTGTCAGGCTTTATCTAGGTTTGTGGTTGGCAGATCAAACATGTCCTCTGATAAACGAGAAAAATACCCCTTAACTCTATACGTTTAGCACAAGCCAAAGAACAACTTAAGATACAGCAAGCTGTTGACAATGTTTGTTCAGTTAGTTACTGGGAAACCAATAAGATTATATTAGCCGACAAAACCTTCCGATAAATGCCACTTGACGCTTCGATTGAATAAACCCAGGAGGATTCGCTGACGCCTTATACTAAAACAAGTCTGATTTGAACGAAGAAATTACAAAACAATGCAATTATTTACATAAATCTTAGATTGATTAATTTAATTTGACAAATCAACAGCGTTGCTAGGATTCTACTGATTGTAGTTTAATTTATAACACCACTGACGCAAATGATTTCTCCTTCTGCAACTGTTTTGATTCAGTTCTCGCTGAAATAATCATTTGTCTTAGATTGACTTTCCAATATTACGTTTGGGTAACATTGATTGCTATAAACGGAATACACGAACTCCAAATTCGATTTTTTTATGGGCAGTAAAGTTAACCACAAAACAGTAGCCTCCCTGTAAAACAGTAAAATAATCATTTAGATTACATATATCTTCCTCTTTGATGTCGGTTAGTTTGTTTGGTAGTGTTCTGTTTAAGGTTTAACGAGACACTTGAGTTTTTTTCACGTATAAACGTCTTGTCGACACGTAGATATATGTGGCCTGAAACCACTCGAATGCTTCAAACAAAAAAGAAAATTATCACAGGACAATCACAAGACGCAAAACAAATACGTAACACTAGATCGGCGTATTGGTGCATAATAGCTCTAACAGGACCCTGGGCAAAAGGTAACCGTGGACGGTACATTAAAGTAAGATAAGTAAGCCGACACGCTAATCACAAAGCCAAGGCCTCGGTCTTCCACATTGCTAACGATTATGATAATATTGGTACTAAATGTGTTGCATATGACTTTCTTTGTGTTTTGCGTTTATTTCTTAAATCTGATCTTGTCTTTGATTTATCGTTATATATGCACTAAACCAACGTTCAGTAATATATTACGCCCGAATAAATCGATATTCCCCTAAAATATTTTACCGTTGAGTTACCAATCCACCAGGGATGAAGAAAGTTTTGATCCGTTGTTTTGTCACACGAAGAAAGAAACTTTGTCTGTGCTAAATATTCTGACCGCCCCTGCAGCAGCCATGAGACGTCCACAGCTATAACACCGACGTTGCACTATAAACTAAATTCGTAAGCTCGTTCCCCGGTGACGGAAGAACAACATCCGGTTGTAGTGTATTATTACACATAAGTGAAATAACCTTTAGTTCAGGGAAGAGCAAACCAACACACTAAACCTATAGCTATATCTTTAAATACATTAACTGTTTTTTCCTAAATCAGAACTTGACCTTATTGACAACGCCACGAAGTGTAATAAATCGATATACGGCACTATAGATTGTTTGGGAAAGCAGTCATCAAACCTTTTGGTTATTACTTTATGGAAATTTTTGCCCCATCCGCTCGGGTACTGAAGTGCAGGAACAATTTTTTTTCTTTACTTTGATAAACACCACTAGTCATAATTTACAACTTAAAATTGGATGTTATTAGTTTATCATTCCACGCTATTCATATCACATATTTTCGTTTTGTTTTGGCAACGGTTAGTTTCGGATACGCCTTGGATACTTTTAATGTAGAGAAGAAAATGTTGTTCAGTCTCTACCCGTCTTCGGTGGTCGGGTCTCCAGCTAGACGTCGGGTCTTCAGCTAGACGACGGGTGTTCAGCTACAGCAGGGCCAGCGCTCTAACCGTCTATGCCTTGTTTAACTACACAAGGGCAATATCTCATGGCCTTTGTCAATAAGTAGAAACATGAAATGGCGTTAATGTATGATTCCACGTTTGTCACAGTTAAGTTTTCCTTTGACAACAGTGAGTTGCAGATCGGCCTTCTTGTACCTCGCAAAGGTAATATTATCGCTAAGCCTTTTCACGAAGTATTTTGTGAACAGGTGAGCATTTAACAAAGCCTTAGCATGTCTATTTGTAGTGTTAAGCAAAAGGCAGTAAGTTCGTTTAGTAGGATATGCACTTTCCTCAAAAAGATTGATTGGTGCGAATGCTGTTTCTGGCTTAATCATTGGGCAGACGAATTCTTCGCTTTGCATTTTGTTTTTTGCTTCCACTTAAATAAACCACAGCGTCGATCGTCATGTTATCCCTTTATTCCACGGCTTGGCACGTTACTGTGTGTATATAGCTTAAACATACCCCGATGATGATGATATGAATCTGTCATAAACAGCTTTATAGATGCAGGTTCGTCTTTGGAATAACTCACACCATTGTATCTTTATCCAAGACAACTCGTTCCAATCACAATTTCGTTCAACAGAAATACAGGTTTATCGACCTTTGGTTGTGTTTCTATTTTCTAGAACACAGAATAAACCGGTAGGGATTGATTGAGAGTAGTCCCAGTTATGCTGGTCTTAATCACAAGACGTGTAGCCCATCTCACTGAAGATGTCTTACTTTCCCATTAACGGTGCAGAAATCTCCATCCTAGGTCATGGGTTTGTCTTCTAGTTTCACTTCAAATCTTACTTATACTGCAAACATTCGGTGTGTTTTTAAGAACCACTCAGACAAAAGTCCCTTGATATTTTGTATATTTGTCACGGGTTTGAGAAGTGTCGTGGTTTATAATTAGTATTTCCAAGAAGTGCTTCAGAAATAGTCTAGTACCTAGGATATGAATGTGTGCTTGTTCACAGAAATTGTGTTGGTTTTTATTATTAAGCACAGTATACTAAATGTGAACAAAATAAATTGGATCATTTGTACGCCCAGATCCTTTGTTCCAAGCTGCACTCCATGCTTTCTCAAACAAACTTTTGACCCTAACCACAAGTGAAGTTAGTGTTATGGATCGATACGTGTCAGCACATCGGGCCCTTTTCTTTAAGCAACCATTTTGTATGTGAGTTTTACCACATTCCGCTTGAACGCTGATAATGCGTTGAAAAGTCAAACTTGTTTGGCTTGTGCTAAACGTGTAGATTTTAAGGGTATTTTTCTTAGTTATCAGACTTTTTTCCATCAAGTTGCACAGCCTACTGAGTAAATTTTTAAAAACGACGCCCACGTCTTCCTTTGTTTCTTCTAGTACTGTCCGACAGGATGGGGTCATATAATATTTTATTTTTATAGACACTACAAGTCATTATATCGCTAATAAAAGGGGTGTCATGGTTCCAGTATAGCATTTCATATGTAAACGGCCGGGTCTCCGTGCAGCTACAAAAATCGTTCACGTTAACAGCATATGTTTTCCTTTTGTTCCGATTAGCTGCAAATATACCATTTTAAAAATAGCGCAAGTAGATTTTTCTTTATTTTGACTGTACTAGGTGCTTATAGACAGTTTGGCTGAACGTAGCCTACTCATTAACGACAATAGTAAGCAAAACGTTACTTATAAGGGGCTATCAGGCTATCCGTGTGTATCCGCTATCTCCAACAGAATCAGTACTTCACACTTTACTGTTGTGTTAAGTGTGGCTATTTTCTGCCAGTCCGCTACAGTTAAGCACAAGGCCGATGAGTGTTTTTGTGGATTGAATACCCAGTCAAATATACAATTTGTCTCTGTGTTCATATGCCATGATGTGTGACGAATTTTGTAGCTCGTTCCATGTTTTGTACCGAAAAAAAGGTGAGAAACAGCAAAACAGAAAGAGGTCGTTAATTGAGCATATCTGTTCAGGAATAGTGTTATCGTACAGCACACGACAATACTCACAAGTAAATCTTAAGGAAACTTCATATAAAGTAAATTCATACCGTACAGATGTTTCGGAACGTCAAATGGAAGGAGATTCACATGACATGGTCCGCGACATTTTGTTGCGTCCATTACTTGCTCTGTGTCCCTCCGTTGCTGCTTTTGACGTACATGGTGATTTGTGCTCCTCCTAAAACCACAATCAAACAAAACCGATAGATATAAATGTATTTACTTGCAAGAGCATTTAACAGAAAAGTTATCCAGAATCATCGCAAATGTTTTTTGTCGAACGCATCATTCTTCTTCTCGTATTTTTTGTTTATTTCTTTTTGTTATTTTATTTTTGTAGAAATCGTTTTCTGCAGGGAAGTGAAGACAAATCATTCCATTGGAAGATTATCTCAATTAAATTCTGATCACTTTTGGAACAAATAGTCTGTTTTATGGACTCAACTTTTTGGGGGTCTTTTATTTTACTAGAATCTATTGCTAGCTCGTGCTTATTTAGCAAGACTCTTTCCAGTTATATTTCCGGTTTACAGATACCATTGGAATACTTCATCTCGTCTATAGAGCCCAGAATGTTCACCAATTTCTTTTGGGTATTCAAGCCTAGTGTGTGACCAATGTATGTTATTACTATTCCAATATAAGCATCCAAAATAAGTATACAGGCCTTTAAGTTTGTTCGGAATTTATGCAGGAAATGTTTCTTTATGGTCAGAATACTTAAGTCTTTCGAAGAACAATCGAAATATACATCTAAAGAACATCTAGCTACATTTGTTAGGAGAGGGAAATGACAATCTTAGTTGTATTTACTACTAAGCCCCTAGATTGTTCTAGAATAATCAAGAATTAGGAGAATACGTTCAAGAGGAAGTGCTTAGGTATAATTTTAAGGGCACCCAAAGAACGTAAGACAATTGTTCGTTTTATGTATACGGGTCGCTGTACTCAAGAGTTGCTATCGTTAATTTGTGAAGTTATTTGGAATTTGAGCCATATGATGGCGTGCCGTCCAATTGGTGGAAGAAACCGCCATTTATGTCACCTGTTTAAAACAGTAGCCGGTACGAGAAAGGCAAAGCTCAATACATATATTAAATGAAGCCAAATGCGGAGATTTGGAGTGGAAACTGCGCTAACAAGCTGACTGTATAGGATTGATCCGTCGCAAGTTATATTCAAGTGCAACTAAAATCCGAAAGTTTAATAGTCAAAGGTCGTTTGGGGGTGTTTTATTATTGCGTTCAGTGTTTTATTGTTAGCTCAGGTGTTGGTTTTTGAGCTCTCTAATCAGTGTTAATGGCTTTCCTTATTAAGTAAGAGTGCTTTGTAGATTGCCTGACGAATATTAAAGTGATTCCACTTGGAATTATAAGAGTACGGGGACCTAAGATGGATTGCTTTACAACACGAACAGCTTTAAATTACTGTATTCGGTCTTTTTGAAAGCCTTGCACATTATTCTTCCCATAAAATCAGACTGAGGTCGCCTCTCGCTACAAACGGGCGTTTTCTGGTTATTTTGAAAATCATGAGCGTATTGACACGGTTTTTCTTCAGTCTTTCGTCATTCACTCAGCAAAGTAACATCATAACTGATTGTCACGTTAATAGCGGATACTGGTGCTTATTTATCTGCGTGCTGTTGTTTGTTTTATTTATTTGTATGCAATTTAACGGTTGATGTAATGTATCAAAACAGTTTTCCAGAGGAGTTTCAACCATATGCTTCATTTCGTTTGGTCTTTGCAGGTGGTCTTGACACTTGCATTTATATCTCGTTTACTTCAAATGTTATCGTGTCCAACAACGACAGAGCCTTAGGCAGCAAATCCATGATTATATTAAATAACAGCACAGATCTTCGGTAAACGTGATATGAGAATTTGCCACAGGGTATCGAAAATGTTGCGTGAAAATAAAGAGTTTCTCCATCGATCGATGATTGCTTTTAACCCCATATTTCATATTCCTATAAAGTTAGTTGTTTGTTAGCTTTTCTTGGAAGGACGTGTAACTCGGGAACGTAACTCGGTCAAATGTTTCATAATCGTATAAAGCTACTAGTTTGTTACGTTTACTTGGAACGTGACTCGGTCACATGTTTCATAATCGTATAAAGCTACTAGTTTGTTAGGTTTACTTGGAACGTGACTCGGCCACATGTTTCATAATCGTATAAAGCTACTAGTTTGTTAGGTTTACTTGGAACGTGACTCGGTCACATGTTTCATAATCGTATAAAGCTACTAGTTTGTTACGTTTACTTGGAACGTGACTCGGCCACATGTTTCATAATCGTATACAACTAGTAGTTTGTTACGTTTACTTGGAACGTGACTCGGCCACATGTTTCATAATAGTATAAAACTAATAGTTTGTTACGTTTACTTGGTCACACATTTCATAATCGCATAAAACTAGTAGTTTGTTACGTTTACTTGGTCACACGTTTCATAATCTTTTAAAGCTACTAGTTTGTTAGATTTACTTGAAACCTAACTCGAACACACATTTCATATTCGCATACAGATATATGACGGCTCAATTATTGATCTGTCGTAATTGATACAATACGGGTTGGGGTTGCTTTTTGATTGAGATGCCAATATGCACTGAAGCTATATGAAGGGAATGATGACTAAAAAGACCTAAAATATTTTTAAAAAGCAGGAACTCGCGTCACTGATATTATAAAGCTAACCTCATAGGGCTAAACAATAATAACAGTTAAAACTATGTCTGGAGACCAATTCTGGAGACCAATTATAACATTGTATAAAATTAAAAACGTCTTCCCCATTTAGTTCAACAAAGTGACTCTGTATCGGAGTTTTAAACGTTGACCGGATTGCCTTTATTATTATGATCATAATTATTATTATTATACATGTCAAATTCATACATACGTATTTGCATTGGCTCAAATTTAAAGCCAACAATCTTGAATATTAGATTCATTTTTTTTTGCTTTTAAAATCTCTGCTTGTCGCGTTAAATTAAGCCAGAGGCCTTCCTATTGGATGTTTTTGTCCTTTGATCCGAAGCGCAGCTGAAATGCCATGATGATATTAAGCTATTAAAGAAACGTGTTCCATACGTCAAGCAACGGTGCTTACTTTATAAAAGATAACACTGAAGTAATAGTTTAAAAAGCTAATCAATACATTCAAAATGTTATGGTGTTTGAAGCACTGAAGGGTCTTAACTTTTGACTTATTTGCACTGCCACTTTGATGGTGTCTCTACGCTGCTGGTAAGTGAACAGGCAGCGTGAACCCGTTTCAGTAATCAGAAAAGTAAATGCTCCCTGGAACATGTTCTGTGGAACCGATGAACGTTAAGGCTTATTACACGTGCATGAAATCCCTGGTGATAAAGACGGATGGGGTTTCTCGTATGTTATACTACCACGTGTATCATATATATGTACACCAGAACAATACATGACTTGAAAACTGCTATCAAACATAAAACGCAACTGCAGATAAGAATCCCATGGAAGAATTCCAAAATTTGTACACATGTTTCTTGTTCCCGAACAACTGTTGTTTCAGTTGTCGTCATAGGAGAACATCACTGGTCGTTAGTACGTCACCATAACGTTTTATATTTTGTAAACAATGTCGTTATTTAAACGAAGTGATACAAGTGAACACTTTAAACTCACTCCTCTAGAAAAAAAAAGCAAAAAATCATTGACAAAAAACAAGTGCTGACAGGAGCTTAATTAAAGACAAATATTACTCGCTCTGTTTTTGACAGTAGCAAATTGATTAGATTTCCCTGAAAACAATCTAAGTTTCTGCTGTCGAATTAACTTTTTCAAGACGAGACAGAAAAGTGACAACATCCCGTTATATTAATGTTCTAAATCGACTGCTGTATGATGATAAATTTTCAGAAGAAAAAAATAACCATTTCTCAAAAGCGAATAAACTATTTTTTATCACATATGATACCGCAACAAGTTTGATTTCTGTAACAAAACTTTACAATAACAGCTTTCATAACATGACACGGCTCGTCCACGTAGCCTAACTTAGTGCTTGTCAGCACTACTTCGTTCTGTCACTCATTGCTGATTTAAAGTGTCAGTCACCACAGTTTTACATATTGCCTGTCAGCACTACTCGTCCTGTCACTCTTAGCTGATTTAAAGTGTCAGTCACCACAGTTTAACATTGTGCCGGTCAGCACTACTTTGTTCTGTCACTCGAAGCTGAATTAAAGTGTCCGTCACCACGGTTTAACAGAGTGTCGGTCGGCACTTCTTCGTACTGTCAATCATAGCTGATCGGCACAGTTTCACACAGTGAGTATCAGTACTACTTCGTACAGTCACTTACTTCTGGCTGATTTTAAGTGCCAGTCACCACAGTTTTGAATTGTCCTGGTCACCACTACTTAGTTATCTCAATCATAGCTGCTTTTAAGTGCCAATTAGCACAGTTTTACATAGTGCCGATCAGCACCCTTACAGAAAAACCCTATAGGACTTTAGACGAAAAGCAGTGTAGTTGTGTCGTTTTCTATTGTTGAGTAACGATTTTTTTAATCGATGTTTCCATGTGTACAAAGTTTGACTTGGTCGTAGAAAGAAGTAAATTTTGTTTCCGGCCTAGAGCCTTAAAATTGTAAGACCTATTGTAATAAAACTTGCTAAGCACATTTGCTCTCGCTTGTAGAATTCGAAAACTATAAATCTCTGCAATTATGTAGGAACATTCTCCATCAAATATAGTTGTGCCCTTTGCTATCTTGGATCAACCATTTTTCTAAATTTCCATAGAAACAAAGTTGGACTTATTCATATATAGATTTCGAATGATGAATTTCGTTTCCGGATCACAACTAGGAAACTATACCAGTCTTATCTTTATAAAACTTATTAGGCACATCCAGCAACAACTGTCGTGGTGCATTTTGCTACTGTGGCTAATGAGAAGACGACATGTTGCACATCATAGTTTGACATCATTGTGGTTACCATGGTTATCATGAATATGTCGGATCTATATGGCACCGCATGAGGACAAATGTTGAGTTGGTTTTTGTTCATTGTTTTTTACCAAACATCTGCACACTAAGCAGTCGCCGTAGAGCTACATCCCTGAGGATGTTAAAAAGTTAAGACACACACTGCACACAACTGTAAAAAGTTAAATGTTACCGGTATGACAATAATAAATTATTAATCATCAAGCAGTGGCAGGAAGATTGAGCATTTTACTTGATGTTTTATATTTGATCAAGGCAGTGCTAAACCAATTGCTTTTAAAGTTTGTCATTTTAAAAGGAAGGAAGAGTCATGCGTCATTTATTCTGTAATTTCTATAAATAAAATTAATCGATTTGGATTTTTGTTTCATGTAATAAATATCTAACCACAGTTAACCATGTAGCGCTGTAGAGCGTAATCTGTTGACTATACACTCTTAGTAAAATATGGCTCTAATGGAACCCTTTAAGGGTTTTTTAGTTAAGGCTCTGGTGGAACCCTTTATGGTTCTGTATGGAACCCTCACAGCAACTAATCACTGGTAGTTCTCACTATCTTATAATATCAAAGAACCTTTTTTTGTCCTTATTGTTCCATTTAGAACCATCCGGGTTCCATTTATAACCATCCTCTTTTCTTAAGAACCCTCGAAGAACCATTATTTCTAAGAGTGCAGTCTAGAGAACAATCTTCCCAGGTGGTAATCGGTGGCAAACCCAGTTTGTAACTCACTAGTACCATATATACATTAAACAATACAGAAACTGTATTACAAACACTCTCAGTTAGGTTCATCTGAGGTAGTCATGCGACCGAGTTCTAGTCTACGCCACGTTAACACAAATGTCAAAATGCTTAAAATGTTTGAATGTGTAAAATGAGTCATTAAACAGAATATAAGTTAAAACATAATTAAATCTGAATAAAACACAAAGTCGTGAGCTACTGCACGTAATAATTTGCAACACGAGCTTTCTCAAGTGAATACAATCAGAAGTCATACAACTCTAGAAGACATACAATTATTAACATGATTTAAAGCAATCAGAATATGTTATGGTGCAAGACAACATGATGTGACCTTAGACACAGAAATCAACAATAGGTCACATAGGACATGGCGTCACATTAATATTGTGGCGTAAAACAGCGTAATAGAGGTATGGAACATAATTATTATAACATTATAACCTTAACGACAAGTTACTTCAATGATATTCTAAGGGACAAATATGTTTATAGATTTGTGTCCCGGGGGCCTGGGCTCACTTGCACAAAGCCTCCTTAAGCTAACATTTTCCTAAAAAAGCTGAACTAAGGAGACGAGCCTCTTTCACAAAGATCCCTTAGCATAATGCCTAAGGGGGGCTAAATTTTCCTCTTAAGTGTCACCTTAAGGTCACCTTAGCCTACGGAGGCTTTGTGCAAGTGGGCCCAGTTGTTCAAAAGTGTATTAGCTTTAAACATATGTTGTACGACGTCACGTCACAATTGAGTTTCTTTGTGACCTCACCAATTCAAGCCTTGACTAGGGTTTCAGCCTGAGCCATAGGTAATAGTGGTGTTGTTAAGACCTCTGTCGACATTTTGACACCGAGTCAAAACCCGAGCGCCGCATGCATGTAGGTGTTCGACGAGGCGTCCGAAAGGCCGATATCAAGGGTTTAAACACCATTCTAACCGGAAAAAAGATCTCCAGCTGCTTTAAAAGTGGCTCTTGCTAAATTCCCCCTTGTCAGCAGTAAACTATCACCAACATATCAGAAATAGAAAGTTACCTGCCCTGGCATCGCGTGGTGCCATGATAACGTCATCAGACTCCGCTGAGATATAAACAGACATGTTTTTAATTATGTTCGCGACCACCAATTCCCTATTTGTGCTGTAAGTTTTATAAAAGTAACAAAGCTAAATTTGAAGTGGAGGCGGCCAAGTCTTATTTTTTTTATTTTCGGAAATTTGGTAGATAAACAAACGCACGCTGGGATGTAACGTGTGTTTACCCCCTTTGTTTATGGATAATGGATTTATTTATTTAAAGTATACGCTGTTTTTGTCTTCGTGATGGATTTAAACTACTGGTACGCTCGTGCAGTGAGAGTCTGAGGAAGAAGGGAGTCGGAACATCGATAAACAACGCGGTTACAGTTGTCTCATTAATACTGCTGAGCTCCCTTATTATGTATATTTGCGCACGGGAGAAAATGTCGCGGAGTCACACCCGCGTTTGCTGCATTCCCCCCCTGACTCCCTGATACACCTCAGCTCCACTTAGATTAGACTTAGATCGAAGGAATGTCAACAGTCTGACATGCTCCGCATCTGAAATGTTTTGGTTGGTCGTCTAACAAGTGGAAAACGTGTTTGTCAACCAGAACACAGAAAAATGAGATGATCCACTCGAGTCATTTCTCCAAATCACACCTTGAAAATATGAAATAACTAAAACCCTGTTAAGGACCAGATTTGTCTTTTGGCTTAGTATGATAAACACGACTTTCCCTACATTGTGATATTTCGTCGAAATTAACATGGTTTTTTTTAAATTTCAAAGTCGTGCGTTAAACATCATCTAGGCTATATTGAACAGCCAACATCTGCCTCTACAAATTGCTTATTCCTTTCAAATTCACCACACATTTTATTGATTTCATCTTTTCCAAACCCCCTTAGACATGACATAATACACCAAACAAATGAAGCTCTGAGCGAACACATCTGAAGGTTGATTATCACAGCTCTCAATTCCGCTTGGCCTTACAGTTTTACAGTCAGATGTCTAGTTTTCTTTTGAAGATGATATACACGAGAATGCGGTTAAATAAGATTCTTTAAACTGATTTAATATCCATCAACAGAGATTGGATCACAATCCGTGTAATTTATGCCAGCATTATATGTGTCATCCCTCAGCCAGAGTGAATTTAGAACGAAAACAACAGCTTCGCCACGGAAAGAACTCTGGCTGATTCCAAAAAAATACACGAAACAAGAAATGAGAGGAGTTTTATGAACCAAGACAAAACATATCTGTTTTCAAACCTTGCCATTGTCCTGTTTTATGTTTGTTGCCAGTGAAGTCCAGGGTGGATAGGTTCAGCCAGAGGTCTGACACGCTGTCATATTTGTGAAATTAACATTTAACTAGTGCAAATGGGGAATGGAGATTCCCCTTCAGTTTTACAATGTTAGTGGTGTTACTCCGGTCCGGGGGGGGGGGGGGGGGGGGGGGGGCGGGGGGGGGG
>JAQQZZ010135336.1:0-13504 GCA_030265115.1 Mopalia vespertina | reverse complement strand
CCTATACTTAATTCAGACACATGATGGGGTGCCAGCCACAGCAACTAGCTGGCTTAATGAATGAAGGAAGTCACCCTTGTATAACACTGATAAAAATTAAGGACAGGATCGAAGCCAAGCAAAGGAGGCAGGAGAAATATGCAGATTGTCAGAACAAATCAGCTCAGAATGGTTGTTAAATCCTTTGTCTACCTGCTAGACCAATACACAGCACACCTTTCCAAACAGATACTGTCATAAAATTAAATGTGCTTAAGAAGGGTCTGCTACTCAATAATATTGATGCTCAGCTCTTAGCTCCTTTCTATTTTTTTGGTTTTTTTTCGTTTTCTTTCCTTTTACCAGCCATTCTTTAACTTGTTTTCCCATGTAACCAATGATCGACCTACATTTAACAGCACTTTGCATTCAGTTGTTCCAGCCATATATTGCTGTCCTCTTTTTCTTTAACAATGTCACCATTTAAATACATTTGAAAATCTTACGATGTAATTTGTTTAGTCACCTGCTCAACCACAAACGCCAACATAAAGTAAGCCACTAATACTCTCAATTAATATGTAGTTAACAAAGGAACCAGTGGCCTGTTTAATGGCTACCGTATATCATACAACATAGCCTGAACATGAGAGGAATGGTTGGAAATATAGATACCAGGACAAAGCTTTATCATAACCAGAACATTCAAAAACCTCACACGGTATACTTAATATTGTAGAAGAGCTTTAATAGTAGAGTGCTTCTGTACCTTCTGTTTGTTGATAGTCTGAAGCTGAGGACTTGAGCCAAACGTTGAGAAATGTTGAGCTCTGGTATACAGTGATGTAGGTTCCTGTTGGTAATACAATCTGTAACAATAAAAAGTTTAACTTATTTAAAAAAAAACTTTAGTGTGAAAGAAAATAGAAAAGTAATTGCATACAATGTCCACAAGCTTAATATATTTGGTTTCTGTAAGGTTTCATCCAGTTTTCTGGCCTGTTTAAACTAATAATTCATGATTTAGTTCCAAACAGTGTTCACATCTAACAAAAGAATTCAACAACCAAAGGTCTAGAACTGCCATCCATTTACAATGGGTTACATGCAGAACCATATATGTGTAACACTGCTTACTGGAATATTGTAAATGTAAGCTGTCAGATTCTTTTCCAACAAATGAAAACTGTTTGCAACTCTTGAATTTATTGTGTGTATATATAGATGTTTTTACATCATGAATTGTAAGTTTGGAAAAGTTTCCTTTGCGAGAACATTTAAAACCTCCTATAGAAGTCAACATACAGAATGCTAGAAGCAGTATTATCATTACTCTATATTTGGTTTCCTTTCAAGAACATTTAAAAACCCCTTAAAGAAATCTAAATATTACTTTTTAAAATAAAAAAACAGTATTATCTTTACTCTGCATTGGTTTTCTTTTGAGAACATTTAAAACCCTCTTTGAGAAGTGTACATATAAAAATATAGAAACTTTGTTTACTTTGTAGCGATTTCCCTTGGACAAAATTTTAAAGCCTTCAGAGAATTGGCCATTTTGGAAGATTTTGACTTGAGCCTGTTTTGGCTTGACTTTGGCATCTGGATCTGGCCCACACTTATCAATGAGGATGACATCATCTGCCACCCTCACAGCCACAGCACAGTTACAGCTAGCATGTCCATGACAATTCCTATAAAACCCATGCACCTACAAAGGTATGTGAAACAGAAGCATGATTAACACCATAACAATACTCTACTAGAGATGTTGAACTGAGCAATGCAAAATACTTCATGTTTTATATTGAGTAAAATAAGACTCCTTGAAAAGTTTACAAAGTTTACTTAGTATTAATCATAGGTGATTTGTGGAGCGTAGTTTGGGGATTAGCAACACCTTTCTACACAGAACACAATGATGTTTTTGATGTTCTCAAATATATTTTGGTCAAAGCATGCAACAAAAGTGTTATACAGGCAAGCACACAACCTTTAAATCATGTGAGATGAACAGGTTATTCCTTACATCTTACACTACTCAATGTAGTGGTTAATAAGACTTAAATGGACTGAATGATTTTATATTTATATTTTGATAGCAGTCACCATTCACATATTAACTGGTGTTTACCAGTTGGAGATAGTTTATTATTTCAGTCATTGGAGATAGCTTCTGCTATACAGGCTATCAGGAAGCCATCATTCACAAGCTAACTGGTGTTTACCAGTTGGAGATAGTTTATTATTTCAGTCATTGGAGATAGCTTCTGCTGTACATGCTACCAGGAAGCCTTCATCCACAAATTAGCAAGGAGATTGATTTAGTGATTGATTGATTTGTGCTTAAGGGTATTTCACTTATATGACGGCGGTGTACTCCAAGATGTAAAGCGTTTCCATAATGTTGGAAAGTTAATTTTAAGTAAAGGTAATAAAGTAAAGACAGCATAACTACTCTTCAAACAAACAGCACTAAGCCAGAGAGAACAGGATGGTTGAAACAAATATATATATATATTAACTGCTTGCAGCAGGTATAGTTGGCACCTGATTTATAAGGTATATATTAAACTGTTTGCAGCAGGTATAGTTGGCACCTGATTTATAAGGTATATATTACCTGTTTGCATAAGGTATATATTACCTGTTTGCAGCAGGTATAGTTGGCACCTGATTTATAAGGTATTTATTAACTGTTTGCAGCAGGTATAGTTGGCACCTGGTTTATAAAGTATATATTAACTGTTTGAAGCAGGTTTAGTTGGCACAAGATTTATAAGGTATATATTAACTGTTTGCAGCAGGTATAGATGGCACCTGATTTATAAGTAGAAATACTTTTAAGCACATGTACAATCAAGACTTACAGCGAAGGGAAGAGTTCTATGCTGGTATAGTACAAATTCTCCTTCCAGAAAATTATTATATTTCCTGAAAAAAAGATAAAACAAACATCTTACGCAAAATCAGAAAAACAAAGTTCAACAAAATTACTTGTACTGAATAATTTATTACTGCTGAACAAATAGATTGATTGGGGTCTTAGGCCATACATAAGGTTATTTCACTTATATGATGGTATGCCAGCCAAATGGGGGTAAGAAATCACCCTTGATGACACTCACAACAAGCAAAGATGAGAACAAATAGACACTGAATACAATGCAATTTCTCTCTTTTAATTGCACCATTTATAGATTAGGGTTATAGTAGGTGTTTCCTGCGTAAACTAGCACGAAAACTAATATTCTTATCTGTGTTTATATACGACTGTATTAAGAGGACTCAACAAAATTCTGTAGGTCCAGAAGATTTGGCCTCTGATAACTTTTTGAGCCAATATTATGAGATACAGCCACACCAGAAACTCTACTCTGCCTAGCTTTGAAACAAGGTAAAATGACAGTAAAAGGTAAAATGTCTATTTCATGACTTTAAAATAGGGTCAACAATTCCAAACAAATGAGATTTTCAGAAGTTGTCAATCTACAGTAACAGTTATATAAAGCAAACTGTTTGTCTTTTTTGTTTGATTGGGGTTTAACGCTGTATGCCGAAACAATGAGGGAAAAAAAAACCGACTTCGAAATCAGGCAGATAGTTCTGTCAAGAGGATTTTTTTAAGTTTCCACTATGTAACCACAAAAAGAAATGCATCCCCTGGTGACCATGTTTTTAAAGAAAAAAAAAAGATTGAAAGAAACTTCTCAAAAGTTCTCTAAAGGAACATTTGACAAAGTTTGCTTGAAAGTATTCCAGTGGTTAAGATGTTTGTTTGTTGGAGGTTTGAAGCTGTACTTGAAGGCGTGCCATATGGCTGCATGAAACCACACATCTCTGACAACAAACAATCACAATACAGGACAATCACAATACAGGACAATCACAATACAGGACAATCACAATACAGGACAATCACAATACGCATACAGCCAACAGGAAGCTCCCTCTATCTGCCCACCCAGTTATTTAGAAGGTTATGTCTTATGAAATAAATTGCTGATGGCACAGATTGATTATCCAATGATCCTAGGAGCACAGGTAAGCTAAAAAGCCTAGGTCTACCAGAATCAGTTCAGCGTCATTTATTTATGACTTGTTCTTGTAAAATGTTTCAAAACCTGCTAAAATGTCCTTGTACCGAATTCCAAAGCTTACAATAATCAAAACGGAACTGAAACCAGATACAAAACTTACAAGGGTCTACAGAATTATTTGTTCATTTGGAGAATGGATAGTTTTACACTGGGTTACATGGAGGCAATGGAAATGAAGGTAAAATTTAATTTAAGGTATTCATGGGGGTTTTTAAAAAAGAGGAAGGGAAGACAAATATTCACAGAAACTTACTGTCCATCAAAGGTTTGGATATGAGGATCATTGATTGATTTACAAACCGATACACTATCTCTTTCTTTCACAGATATCTAGACAAAATAGAGAAGCAAACAGGTAGTAACATGATAAAGTTGTTCAGTAGATATGAAGAAAAAGGGAGATGAGAGCAAACATTTACTTAGCAACAGCTAAAAGGTCACTTGTCTTAAAACTACATAAATATACCTAACAGTAATATTTAGTCACTTGTTATTGCATTTCATAAGCAACATGAGTGCAACATGATAATGAGAAAATTGCTTTTTTAAGCCAACAGTTTAACTAGTTTACCTCCAATCAGTTATTTACCTCAACAACACCAATGACTTCTAATTGTTGAACTTGAGCATCACATATGAGTTCACTGAAGATGTTGACTTGATAAGTCTGATCTTTGCCTTTCAAACCATTTGCCACACTCCTTACGGACAAGAGCAATGTGTCTGGTAAATCCACGGAGCCGACGTGGAAACGGCAGCTTGACCAGGCATCATTCAACAAAAATGGTTTGCTGAAAAGTAATGGTGCAACAGGGTCACCACCAGGACAGTTCTGTTCTGAAATCTGAACAGAGGCTCTGGCTCCCATGCGGCAGCTGGTCGCATTTTCATCCCTATCACAAAGAAATTCAGGGGGAAAATTTGACCTTAATCTGATATTCTTTGGGTCGCCTCCCTCAATCAATTCCAACTCATTCGATTCGCCATCAATCTTTAACAAAAAAACGAAAAAAAGAGATTGATCAGATTGCATACCCTGTTTGATTTGTTTTCTTATGTCAAAAACTATTACCATGACATATTTATATTCAACTTTTAACAGGTGTCAATTCTTAGGATGAGATGAGGGTATTCTTCAATTCCAGGCACACAAGTTTGATAGAGTAAAATGACAGTCATGGCATACTATGTATGAGGTGTTTACTAATATTGTAATATGTTGCAATCTACTGATGAATTTAATTCTATCAAACAAGATTGGAAAACAGAGAATAAACTTAATAAATCCACCCCTCTGATCAGTGATATGAAAACTCCATTTTATACTGGACATGTCATAGAGAGGACCAGCAAACTTATTGTTTTACATAAGGTACATTAAGGGGCAGTCAGGAGTCCAATACAGAGCTGAGAAAGCCACCCCTAGCAGGGCCCCATGAGTGTCTGAAGACATATGTACCTGGAGCTGCATTGTTATAGAATCACTCATTCTGGATGGTCCACGTGTTTGAAGACAGTTCGATTCAAAACAACCACTCACACTACATCGGACCTGTAAAAGAAACCCAAAATGACTCTTTATATCAGATATAAAATTCGTAAAATATTACATATAGATTCAATGTCCACTTGGTCTAAAAATTGAGAGAAAACAAACAAGAAAATAGGGGATATCACTGAAATGGAAAACTCCAAAGAAACTTAGTAAAAAAAACTGTCCTTCACAAGATCAAATTGCTGCCTAAAACTTTTGTTGAACATTGTTACTTAACATTAAAACAATAAACCACTAAAAATGCACTACTTTGTTCAGTTGATGTAAAATCTATTTGTAATAATGTTAAAACAAGAGAGAAGAGTGTCCAACAGCATGCCTCCTCCTCAATCTCACCTTCCACCAAAACCAAACAGGATGTCAAAGAAAACAAATCAAGCCGAGAAACTAAAGGTTCATTTTTAAAGAATATGCTCACAATCCTGCTTAAATCAAATATTCCTACTTTTCAGAGTAAAATGGTGCTTTTATTAAATTGGTTTACGTAATTTGGTAGAAAGCAAACACCACTGTGGTAGGAGTTCCACGAACCTAAATCTTTTCCTTTGTCCAAATGGGAAGTAAATACAATAGAAGTTTGAAATTAATCATCCGTCAATTTATAACTTTGGTTACCCTAAATCACCAAAAAATTCGTCCATAAAATTGCTACTTTGCAAGCTATTTTAAAGGCTTGGAAATTGTGTCTGAGAGTCAGAGGATTGATTTCCCAGTTAGACAGCATCAAGATTTCTCAGAAAACATAAATTTGTCTGTTTACATCCTGGTTTATTGTCACAACTAGCAGAAATGTAAGCTTTGATCATAAACGCAATTTTAGGTGATTGGTAGTATATTGTTCATGGTAAAAAGTGCCATAGTGGCCATACTGATGTGTGTGTAACTGGTTGGAACACAGAACACAATCACATCTTTTGTTGCAATAGGAGAAACCTTCAAATAAAATGTGAATTTAATCTGTGAATTTCACTTATGACCATGTGACAGGCTAATGGGTGAAGGAAAACAACCCTGACAACACAAGACAAGACAAGAGGCAATCAGAAAGACATTACCAAACAGAACCCAGTTTAGCCATTAGAGCTCCCTTGAACCCTACTTTATCCAGGGGATATCTGACTAATAAAACAAGATTGTAATGGAGTACTGCATGTTAAATCTAAATATTGTTACATGCAATTGTTAGATCAAGCCACACCAGGACTCACACCTCACTTGCGGAATATTTTTTAAACGGCACAATTACCTGTTTAAGTATGGGTACACTTACCTTTGCATTATATTGTACACATCCAAGCTGATCTGGACCAATGGAGCTAATTCCGTTGATAACTTGATCAGTGTGGCGCAGCTCCTTTCCAACAAACCACTCGACAGTATAGAGGACATCTGTGAGGCTTAATAGTGTAAACTGACACGTTAGATTGCGATACAGGTTTGTCACACTTTCAACTCCTAGGACTGGACGGTTTGCAAATCGAGGGAAATCTGGACAGACAAAAAATGCCAAACAACTAGAATGCATTAACTAGGTGTTAACAATACGAGTGACTTCACACTCACAATGTGTAAAAGTGGGGAAAATATTGCCTACCATCTTAAATTGAGATTATAGAACTTGGTGACTAGGAACTTAGGCCATACTCAATGTTTAGCAACTCATACGACATATGCTGACCCAATTAGTGACCAAAACCAGCGGCCCGTGACTTCATTGGCAACAAATCAACACAACATGCAAACAAAGAAAGCAGGACAGATGTACTACGTATAGCCTCTTATAAGTCAGAGCACCAGCCACCAGGGCAACAGAAAGCTCCTTCTAGCCACTTACATCTTGATCTCTTATGTCACAGACAGAAGGCCACAATCCCAATGATTGTGAAGTCAGCCAAATTGTAATATAGTTCAGTACATCGCCAGCTTAAAACTACATTAGTGGCCCAGGGTATTATTTGTTTCAAAAAATGTTCTTCAAAATATTTTTGCCGTACTAGATTTGTCCAAGGCAAAGACTAGATATCTGGTGTGTTTCTTAAAATTTACAATTTATATAATAAGTGCCTGAGTTCGAATTACAGTGGAATTTTCTACATTAAAAAATAAATAATAAGTGTGCAGTATACGAATATTGAAATGAACTGCCATGTATCAACGTAACATAAACTAGATACTAATGAATGCAGACAAGTTTCCAAGTCACAATCACATCATATTCTTCTATCCAGCATACGCCAATTATGCATGCCAAATCCGCTGATTTAGTACAACAAAGTCAAGCTTTACTCTACAAGTGCATCAACTGTAAAAAGACAATGATGTTGGAACTTACCCAATATAATATCTTTAAACTCCTGAATAATTGTGTAGCTGGCCTCAACAAATTGTATCTCACTGATACTAAAATAACCATTTGTGTCATTTGTTCCAATCCAAAAGTTAAATGGGTCTGTGCAGGATTCTGTTTTATCATAAAATCTGGATGTTTTTGAAGTCATATCTACATCAAGTGACAAGCCTGTTTGGATACTCCAGCTTAGTCTGACCTTCATATAACGCTGTACGAAAATGGCGCTATTTGATACATACCATCTTCCAGTTTTAGTAGACACTACAGCAGAGAGTTTTTTATTTTGCACAAAAATTCTCAGACCATAACAAGAATCCTCATCCAATCCACTAGTGATTAAAACTGTTCTCTGAGAAACGGAAATTAATCTGATATAAAACTGAATTGTGAATCCAAACTTGCAGGATCCAGTATTTCTCAAACAGTTGTTCTCAAGTATGTTTAATGATAAATATTGGTAAGCTCCTGTGAAAGATAGTGCCATCCCACCGTCTGGGCCCTCCGTCACTTCTGGTATTAATCCATTTATAGTTAAGTTCTTTGATTGGGTAATAACAATGTTCTTTATGATTTCAACAAAGAAGAGTCTATTCACTGTAATGTCTGTGGCTGAAATTAACAAGAATAAAACAATTATCATAATTTCTAAGTTGAGATAGTTCCCTCTGCTGGATCTCGAAATATTACTTAAATCAGCATTAAATTTAACACAGTGCTTAAGGTAAACCTTTCACAACAATAAAACAACCTATTCACTCACAAATTATGAAAATCATTTTACCTACCCTGATCTTTCAAATTAATATAAAGAAGTTTTGATAAATTGCAATTCACTAAGATCCCCACTGATTAGAACACCCGATAGCCCAGACTGTAATCTCAAATTCCCATTTAATGTACCTGGTATCAATGACCTTATACTCAATAGAAATGCCATATATCATAGGGAATGTGTTCACCAAAACTATGGATGTTTTGAACAGTTATTCAAAAAAAGCAAATTGTTAGCAAAATGCTCCATTTAGTACCTTATTGTTAACCGTACTGTAGTACTACCCAAATGAAAAACACACTAAGTTTGGTTGGAAATAAAATAATTGGTTCTCGACATATGCCAATCATATTGTGATATATATTTAAATTATTGGCTCACAAATCGTTAAAGTAGCAAAAGGCATCAATGTGTAGGCCTAACCAGCACAAAGTTTATTGAAGAAAATGATGAATGGTTTTGAGATATACTCTACAAACAAATTACAATCTGATTGCAGTATGCAAATGAGATGTGGGTCAACAATCAACAATAAAAAAAACCAAAATAGGAACCAATTCAGAACCCAAGTAACACAGCTATCATAACCTTGACCTCCTTCACAAAATGTTGACCTCGCAACGTTAGAGACCTACCAGAAATAGTTTTGACCCCTTGCAACGTTAGAGACCTACCAGAAATAGTTTTGACCCCTTGCAACATTAGAGACTTACCAGAAATAGATTTGACCTTGCAAAGTTAGAGACTTACCAGAAATAGTTTGCCATGTGTCTTTGCTCTGTGATGGAAGACAAACAAGTCTTGGAATTTCTGCATTGAAGAATCCCTCTTGAAGACAATTTCCATCTATTGTACAAATGTTTGACTGTAAAAGAAAATACAAACATAACACTAAGAACAATTGGATGATGATGATCTATAAAAAACTATATAATTTTTTGGGAAAAGATTCAGTGCACTTTAAAAAAGAACATCAGTTACTGAAGAGACAAGAATACAGCCGACAGTATCATAACATATCACTTAAGTGGCATGAAATTCATAATTAGTTACTGATAGAAGTCAATTTCAGGGGCTGATATACATGTACATCATCTGTAATACTATATTATTATTATTATGTATGATTATGTTGCCATGGAAACCAGAAATTTGATTGGAATGGCCCCATTTTAAACAGGAATGTAGTTTAGTGTAAGACCAATGTCATTGTGTTTCCCAAATTTGAAAACCCTGTGTAAAGTGGTATTGTTTTGATCCTGTTCACGCCCTCTATACGGACGGAGGGATGGTGTGATGACATAATCACTACAGCTTAATATGCTGAAGGGATCAAAAAAACTCAATTGGAGGTGTTCAAATTAAATTTCTATCTATTATCTTATTAAAAAACAAAACAAAGTCATTTAGATTTAATTTTAATAAAAGAAAACTGGTTGATGTTGTTTATAATTATTGACCAAACTATTTTCTTCAAATTTTGCTGTGGTTTGTCATTTTATCAACTGTGAAGAGATTCAATAAGGCTAAAGTTGCTTTTCTCTGCAAGCTAGCAATAGTTAATCCCCTTGTTTCATAATTTCCTCAATGAAAAATACAGAAATTATGTTATTGTGATGTTTTAGAAGCACAAAGAAAGTTCTTCATCTCAGCATCAATGTTTAAGCAAGAACTTAAAGAAACTTGAAGAATATTTTGTACATCTTGAGTATAATTTTAGGATTTCCAAAGAAGGGTAAAAAAACACAAGGCTATACAGGAATCAGTTTTTTAATGACTTTTCAGTTACTCTGTAAATATGCAGACATCAGTCACAAGAGGAATATTTACATAACAATATTTTCCTATTATTTTCTGGGTATCCAAATTCTAGAAGAAACCTTGCCAAACCTTAAATATCACCCACTTTGTTTATAAAAAGGAGTAATGTTTATTGTTTTGAGTTGGATACTGAAGCTGGCAGGGATGGTGTGGATGAGGATTGTTGTTTTTAGAAAGGAGGTGTGCAGGAACATTCTGTGGTCCTCATTTCATTTTTGTTGGACTTGGCTGAATGTTCTTTTTTCAAGTCCTCCCAGTAATAAAATCCAATTCAGACAACCATATCAGGAATAGACAGGATCCACAGATGTAACGAACACATGTTGTTAATGTTGTTATCTCAGGAAATGTAATAAAATGGACAAGGCATAATTTAAGGCCGTTTTTAACAGTTTATTTATTTCATTTGGCAATATAACCAAAGACAGCAATACATAATTTAAGACAGTTTTAATAGCATTGTGTTTCATTGGAGATTAATTCTGCATAAAGATGGCAACACAGAATTCATGAAAGTCATAGATATATGTTTGTTTCATTGGAGATTACTTCTGCATAAAGATGGCAACACAGAAGTTAAGAAAGTCTTAGCTGTATGTTTGTTTCATTGGAGATTAATTCTGCATAAAGATGGCAACACAGAAGTTAAGAAAGTCTTAGCTGTATGTTTGTTTCATTGGAGATTAATTCTGTACGAAAGATGGCAACACAGAATTTAAGAAAGTCATAGATATATGTTTGTTTCATTGGAGATTAATTCTTTACGAAAGATGGCAACACAGAATTTAAGAAAGTCATAGATATATGTTTGTTTCATTGGAGATTAATTCTTTACAAAAGATGGCAACACAGAAGTTAAGAAAGTTTTAACTGTATGTTCATTTAACTGGAGATTTAATCTGCATAAAGATGGTAACACAGAATTCATGAAAGTCTTAGCTGTGTGCATTTGACTGGAGATAAATCCTGCACCAGTAATCTAAAACTGTTTTCGACGGCCAAGCTAAATTCAACACTGTTAAGGTATTATGTTTGTTTCATTAGTGTATAATTACATACCAATGGAGAACAGCTTTCTGTAGAACAGTCATAGCACCAGGAATCATAGATTACTAAACCAAGGGTATTTCCAAACAGGGTTCTATTGTATCCGACTGTTAAAGTCACGTTCAAAACCCCCTGAATTTCTCCAGGGAAATTACAAACGACCTGAGTGGTTGATAGAAATGACGCTTTTCCTATCCAAGATGTATTCTGAAAGCATATATATGTACTGTAGTTTAAACAATACATAGACTCACAATACTGGATATTTCAAACATTATATGAACAACTGTTGGAAAATAATAAAAATGCCTACATTTGTCTAGAACTGCACAGATAATATTAAAATATAATCTTAAAATGTTAAATATCTTAGTTACATAAAGTTGAAATAACAAATACACATGAATGTAGTTTATAAATAGTAATAAATGTATATAAAAAGATTAACCAATTGCAATGTGAAGCAATGCCTTAGCAAACACCTCAACATAACACATAAGACATCTAATTACCTTTTCCTCTGAAGTAAACATGCACACAAGCTGTTCAGACATTTTGAAGCCATCTCCAACCACAATCACATTGAAACAATCCCTGTTTCTGATGTCACATGGGGAATCCAACAAAATTGAATTGACATTTGGTGCCTGCAATTCGCTGATACTACAGTCTCTACCAACATATCCTTCATCACAGATACAGACACCTGCAGGGGAGATAACTACATTGAAAACTGCTTGTTTGCTAATATCTGTAGAAAAAAGATTTTTTGTTTGTTTGTTTGATTGGGGTTTAACATCATACTTGATTGTCCTGTCTTGTCTTTGTTTGTTGCCAGTTGCTTCAAAGGGGGTTTCCTCCAGCCATTGGGCTAGCATGCCATTATGTGAGTGGAATAACCCACCTTAGACGCAACTGGCAACAAACGAAAACAAGACAGGTCAATCACAGGACGTAAAACACAGACATCATACACAGATCAGCTTCATTAGCTCTGAAAACACCATGGCAACCGGTACCTAACTCCTAACCTTTTACGTACAACAAAAGATGTACGTAAAACATCTCCTTGGTTATTTTGATTGAAGTTTAACACCGTATTGATTGCTATTTCACTACCATTTCAACCCTGTGTGACAGCAACAACAAGCATGTATGACAACATAAAAGAGTATCAAAAGATGCAAACATATGGTAAAAAATCCAAATCTGCCGTGCAAGACAGACAACAAATTAGCTGCATGTTATCCCTTAAGGCAGAAACAGGAAGGTATAAGTATTTCTATGCTGAATAATTCTCAAGTACTTCTAGGCATACCCTATAAACACCATGAATGATCAATTTTTTTTCTGGTCCAGTGGCAGTTATCTCAGTCATAGATGTACGACCTCTTGATTTAGGCAGAACAGTTGAGTGCAAAGTAATCAAATTGTACATTAGCAATTTTAGTCTATACCTTTTAAACACTTACCCTCCACACAGTCTCCATGTATGTTACAAACTGACAGACATAAGTTGTGAGTAAAGTTTACTGGGAAAGTCAGCTGTCCATCAGGTCCGAAATTCCAAAGCTCTGTGTTTATTTCTATTTCAATACGGCACTCCTCCAGGAATGTTAGCAGAGCCACTTCAACCCAGAAAGTGTCATCCGTTATCTTTTAGAAAAAGTACAAAGAGCAAACAATCCAGGTCTTAACAAAAAAACCAGTTATAATACAGAAAAGACAGCAGCACTTTAACAGGACAAACTTGACATTACACTGTGAAGATTTCGAGTCTGGGCTTATGCTCCATGTATTATATAAGTGTAGTTAGGTTTAATTGGATGCATGTAGACTGTCAACTAATCTAGTCTGGGCTTATGCTCCATGTATTATTA
>JAQQZZ010135325.1:0-13504 GCA_030265115.1 Mopalia vespertina | reverse complement strand
CCCCCTGGATCCGCGCATGATTGTATATAACCTTAGACTCAGTTAAATAGAAGAAAGATGTTTCTGGTCCCTCGTGGAGAATATGTTAGACAGAAGCAAATAAATAAAGATGGAACTGAGAGTGCAACTAAATGGCGTTGTTCCTCCTAGATTAGATCAGACGAAAGTCACACCTCGTCACAGCGTGTCGTTAGAATTTCGAACGTGACATTCATTGACGTATGATAGATCTGTGTTCTAGACAACATTTAGAAACCTACCTATTATAAGATTCAGATATGGATGACCGATTAGCCAATCTTGATACAGTTTTGGGGGAGGATACAATTGAAGATGATGCTGATGAGCTCTTAAATGTTGAACAGTTCGACAATATTTCAGCAGTGCCAACACATAAATGTATCTTCCATAAGGTCCAGCGGTAGCCAGGCATCTTCTTCGTACTCGTTGATATCTACACGGCTACGCGAAGAACAACGAAAGGCTGAATTGACAGCCCGTGGTTCAATATTAAAGCGATCTGATCGCTAGCCAATTCGCCAGCGAAAGTTTTCGGCCGACTTGAGCGAACACACATGGTGATTAACCTAGGGATCCGGAGCATTTTTTACCTTAAAAAAGCAAGATAGTTCATGTGATTTGTCCAATATGGCGAGTTTAAAACGGAAATATATTTACTCATCAAAAGAAGATTAAGACGTATACTCGGATGGGAGAACAGAAGTATTTGGAAAATAATTTCGCCCAGACTTCATTCGTGGAAGTTGCCATTTTGTGTGTTATATGAGAAGAACTCTAACTCTGATTGGTTTAACAGCAGTGATTCGCGCGACTGTAGTCGCTTGCATGAACACGCGGGCGATCAGTCATGGCGATAAAAAATCGGCCGACAATATCAAACATGTTTGATCCGAGCGACTTGTCGGCCGACGGGCTTCGGCGATCATAATCGCTATTGCTGGCCTGAACACACGTGGCGATTTTTTCAGCGATTGGTACAATCGCCGCGATCGGGCGATTATAATCGCCGTTGTGTCCCCCGCATAAGCTTGCTGTCGCTCACGCTAAAGCAGAGGCGATTCAAAGGCTGCCAACAGAGACAGTACAAATTGGTGATAGACATGAACATTATAAACATGGATATGAAAGACATACACAATGACCTTTTATAGAAAGTACAAAGTTTGTCGAAACAAATAGGCCTGTGCCTGTCTTGAAGCCAGTATTTTATCGATCATCAGACACTAGTCATTCTACATTAAATGCAAAGGTTTCATACTTTCAACCAGTTAATTCTCAGAGTTTCTCAGATAATGTAGGTCAATATGATATCACACATGTTGGTTACAGTAGGAGAGGTGATGAAGATGTTTTTCATTCGGTAGTTAAACACTTAAGTACCAGAGATTAAAAAAATATCTGGATCTGTTTTGGAATATAAAAGATTTGTCAGGCAATTTGAAGCGAGAATTGTATAAACTCTGATTCATATGATGAAAAGCTTAACCATCTTGTTCAGTTCACAGAGGGTGAGCCAAACAAAATTGTTACTGGTTTTAGTTATTTAGATGCCTCAGTAGCCTATCCTGCTGTTATGAAAGAGTTAGAAGATCGTTATGGTAACGATCAAATATTAGCAAACGCCTTTGTAAAGCGTGCGCTCAGTTGGCCTTCTATCAAGTCAGACAATGTTAAAGCTCTGGATGATTTTTCGATATTTTTGACAGAATGCTGTAATGCTATCCACACTATTCCAGCTGTTAAAGTGTTAGAGTACCCTGACCATATGCGTAAGCTAGTCAGTAAGCTTCCTTATTGCTACCAAGAAAAGTGGAGAAATTATGTATTTCACAGAGGGAGAAATGATCTTGTAAACTTTCATGAGCTGGTCACATTTGTTAAATCTGAAGTAAAGAAAGCTGCTGACCCAGTTTATGGTAAGGAGATTCTACGCCATGAGCAAAATGCTGGTGTTGTAAATTATAAATCAGGTACTTTAACACCAAAGTCAAAGGGTTCTTTTGTAACAAATGTTTCAAATGACAGTGATGTTAAGCTCTGTGATTCAAAAACTGAATGTAAATCATCTGAAAGTTTGTCTACTCGAAATGAGATTGCCTTTTGTAAACCTTGTTTGTTTTGTGAGATGGGTAATCATAGTTTGGAAAATTGTTTCAAAGTTCAGAAATTGGACATACAAGAAAGATTAGATTTTTTACGCAGCAATGGTTTGTGTTTTGGATGTCTGCGTAAAGGACACATGAAAAAGTTTTGTAAACGTAAAGTTAAATGTACCTCATGTCAGGGTAATCACCCAGCTATATGTCATGTTAACCAGTCTAAACAGAAATATGATACACCGAAGTCAGATTGTAATGATGACGTCACAAGTGCTTATGCTAACTTACCTGGTAATGCTACAGGGGCCGGGGTTAATCAGTGTACTATGGCTATCATACCTGTTGTGGTTAAAATGAGAAATAGCTTGAAATGTGTACAAACTTATGCCTTTTTAGATCCGGGCAGTAGTGTCACCTTTGCTACACAGAATTTGATAGACACTTTAGGTGTGAGTGGTAAGAATCTTAAAATTACTTTAGATACTATGGGTTCTCAACACACCATGAATACTCAGGCTATTAATGGCTTAGAGGTGTATGATTTACAATTATGTAACAAGATTGAGTTGCCTCGGGTATACACAAAGGACAAAATTCCTGTGTCCAAGGGTCACATTCCCACATCGGATGACTTGACAAATTTGTCCCATCTTTGTGATTTGAATCTTCCTCAGATTGATTCAGAAATTAATTTGTTAATTGGCAATAATGTGCCAGACGTATACACTCCTCTAGAGATACGTACAGGTCCACTTGGTACACCTCATGCAACTCAAACTCGCTTAGGGTGGGTCATTTGGGGCCTGGTTCGTGGTATTGATGATGTTAAAGATGGTGGCAGTTTCTCTGTGAATGCAACAGAAATTAGATCTATTAAAGATGCCGAGCAGTTGAACCTTTTAGACCGGCTTGTCAGAGAGTCGTTTAATTTTGACTTCCCAGAACGTTTGATAGAAGGCCGTAAGGAATGGTCAAGGGAAGATAAACTGTTCATGCACAAAGTGGAAGAGTCTATATCTTTGAAAGATGGACACTATTATATTTCACTGCCATTCAAAAGTGATTGTGTTGAATTTCCTGATAACATTCATCAAGCCAAAAAACGTCTCAACAGTTTGAAGAATAAGTTATTGAACAATCCCAAGTTCTATAGTGATTACAGCAATTTCATGGCAAACCTGTTTGAAAAGGATTATGCCGAGATCGTCCCTGAAGACGAAATTATTCGAGACCACGGTAGGGTCTGGTATATACCTCACCATGGGGTGTATCACCCTAGGAAACCGGAGAAAGTAAGAGTAGTGTTTGATTGCTCAGCCACCTATCAGGGTGTGTCCCTCAACAACATGTTACTTCAAGGACCCGACCTTACGAACAATCTCATTGGTGTTTTGTTACGCTTCCGCCAAGAGCTTGTTGCTATTATGGGCGATGTGGAAGCCATGTATTACCAAGTTAGGGTGCCACGTTTTGATTGTGACGTGTTACGATTTTTATGGTGGCCTGAAGCCAATTTAGATTGTGAACCGAAAATCTACAGAATGAAAGTTCATCTTTTTGGAGGTATTTCTTCGCCGAGCTGTTCATGCGCAGCACTTCGACAGACAGCTAAGGATAATTCAGCTGAGTTTAACTCATTGGTCACTGATGTGATCTTAAAGAACTTTTATGTAGACGATTGTCTAAAGTCCATGTCTAGTGAACAAGATGCCTGTCAGTTAATTGAAGACGTGATGCTTCTATGTCGCAATGGCGGGTTTTCAGTATCTAAGTGGACGAGCAACAGCCGACAGGTTATTGAATCTGTCCCTACAGAACATAGAGCCAAGGGAATGAAAGAAATTGATCTACAGTTGGACTCTATTCCAAGTGAACGTGCCCTTGGTGTTTTTTGGTGTCTTGAAACAGACACTTTGGGTTTCAAAATTTGCATTCGGGAAACCCCAGCTACAAGAAGAGGTATTCTGTCTAGGGTGAGTTCAGTGTACGACCCTTTGGGTTTTGCCTCCCCGTTTATCTTACCTGTTAAAATACTGCTACAAGAGCTTTGCAGACAAGGATTGCATTGGGACCAACCAATAGATGATCATCATTTACAGATCTGGAATCACTGGTTATCAGACTTACCATTATTAGAGAAGTTACAGATTCTAAGATGTCACAAACCTAGCGATTTTGGAGAAGTGGCTAAATGTGAGTTACATATGTTTTCAGATGCTAGCAGCATTGGATATGGGGTTGTAGCATTTCTTCGCTTGACAAATACCCGAAATGAAGTTCACTGTAGTTTTGTGATGTCCAAGTCAAGGGTTGTTCCACTTAAACAGATGACAATACCCAGAATGGAACTTACAGCGGCCATGATTGCTGTTCGTATGGCTAAGATCATCATGAGTGAACTTGAGTACCACATCGACGAGGTGTTATATTGGACGGACAGTATGTCTGTGCTCCGGTATATATCAAATGACTCATCTCGCTTCCATACATTTGTAGCCAATCGTGTGGCTGTGATTAGAGACTCTACAGAAGTGAGCCAATGGAACTTTGTTGATGGTAAGTCTAACCCTGCAGATTGTGTGTCGAGAGGGGTAAGAATAAATCAGCTACTTAACAATCATCAGTGGTTCTCGGGACCGGACTACCTGTGGAAGTTAGATTATAACCGGCCTGGAGCTTCGCCTGTAAACGTGCAGGTCACTACAGAGGACCCTGAAGTCAAGTCAGTTTTCGTCACAACAGTTGAACAAAGTCCCATGCAAAGTTTGATAGAACACTGTAGCAGTTGGATGAAGTTGAAAAGGATGTTGGCATGGATCATTCGTGTAAAAACGGCTCTTCTCAACAAGGCTTCAGAAAGAAAGTCCAGTCTTGATCCATCTTTGACTCTTTCAAAAATACCAGATTTAACTCTTGAAGAGATAGAACTTTCAGAAACTTTGATAATTAAATATGTTCAAGGAGAACACTTCAGTGATGAAATTCATGCATTATCACAGAATCCCGCTTGTCTAGTACAGACAATCAAGCGATCCAGTCCTGTCTGTAAACTTGACCCTTACATTCAAGATGGTGTCCTCCGTGTAGGCGGACGACTCCAACGAGCTGATATGTCACACGAAGCTAAACACCCGATTGTTTTACCAGGAAAATGTTTAGTTTCAAATCTTATTTTACGTGATGTACACAAGTCCGTAGGACATTTAGGGATGAACAGCATGCTAGCCAAGTTACGTGAGAGATATTGGATTTTAGGTGCAGCTACGGCCATAAAGAGCATTACCTCCAAATGTGTAGTGTGTAGAAAGTATCAGGCCAAAGCACTAGAACAGAAAATGGCTGATCTTCCCAGCGATAGAGTCACCCCAGATGAACCGCCGTTCACTCGGGTCGGTGTTGACTATTTTGGACCTTTTCAGGTTAAACATGGACGTTCCATGTTGAAGAGATATGGTGTAGTGTTCACATGCCTGAACACCAGAGCCATACATTTAGAAATAGCTCACTCCCTTACCACAGATTCATGCATCAATGCTCTTAGGAGATTTATAGCCAGGAGAGGGGTGGTGAAAGTCATTATTTCTGATAATGGCACAAATTTGGTAGGATGCGAAAACGAGCTCAAGAGATCTATTGATCAGTGGAATCAATCTAGAATCAACAATGATCTTCTACAAAAGAACATTATTTGGAAGTTTAACCCTCCGGGTGCATCGCACCACGGCGGGGTCTGGGAAAGGATGATCCGTTCCGTCAGGAAAATCCTTTTCTCTTTGATGAAAGAACAAGTTATTCCACTCGACGACGAGCTGCTCTCTACTTTGTTTTGTGAAATTGAATCTATTTTGAACTCTAGACCTCTTACAGAATCACCGTTAGATCCAAATGATCTGAGTCCATTGACACCTAATCACTTGTTACTGTTGCATTCTGGGGAACTGCTACCACCTGGTTTATTTGATAGCAAAGATACATATGCCAAGAAACGTTATCGACAAGTTCAGCATCTAGCAAATGTTTTCTGGTCTAGATGGATTAAAGAGTACATTCCATTGTTACAATGTCGTCAAAAATGGCTCTCTCCCAAAAGAAATGTACAAATAAATGATGTTGTACTGGTAGTGGACAGTACTCCTAGAAACACTTGGTCTCTAGGTAGGGTGATTAAAGTCATCAGTGATAAAGAAGGTCTGGTAAGAATTGTTGATTTGAAGACACAGTCTGGTATAGTAAGACGTCCAGTCAACAAAGTTTGTGTAATTTCAGAAGCTTAATTATTATACCTTCTGTAGGCCTATAAATGTAAACATTTTGTTGAAAGAATTTGTTTGTATTTTATTTTGATCAGGCCACATGGTTTGTTTGTTATAATTGATTCGAGGTCTCTCATCAATTAGGGGCCGGTATGTAGTGGCCTAACATATAACGTATAATATAATATTGTTTCCCATCGGAAAAGGGGACTTAACTCCGTGTGTCATTTTGTTATCACGTGTGTAGACGGACCATCATGGCTGCGTAGTAAAGAACGCCAGGTCTACCACCAAAGATTTTGAGGTCCTAACATACGGTATGCATTTGTATTTTGATCTGTAAAGTAGCAGATAAAGTGATAAGTACCTAAACTATTTTATATACCAGGTATAGATCGCTAAAGTTTCTTATTTTGTGCAATTTTTGCATTTTTCTGTGTGGCGAAATAAGCCACGCCCTAACTGTCAATCATCTGTGTTTTCGCTATTCTAGTTTAATGGCGAGGAGCGAAAGATTAGTTGAGTTAATTATTTGGCAGTCAGTTGCTGAATTATTAGTTAAATGTCAGATGTATTTACTTAATGTGATAATTTTTTAACTAGAATAACGGATAAATTCTAGAAAGTTTTAGTTATGAATATTAATTAGCTTTAGATATGCAGTTCAGTATATTCTGGTACGCCACTTATACTATGTATTTTCTTTCATTTTTTCAGTCAATTTGTTGTCCTTGTTGTCGTAGTTGTGGTTGTTGTTGACGTTGTTCTTGTTGCCGCTGTATAGTTGCTGTTTTGATGACTGTATATATTGTTCCTGTTCAACTATAAACCTTAGACTCAGTTAAATAGAAGAAAGATGTTTCTGATCCCTCGTGGATAATATGTTAGACAGAAGCAAATAAATAAAGATGAAACTGAGAGTGCAACTAATTGGCGTTGTTGATGTTCCTCCTAGATCAGACGAAAGGCACACCTCGTCGCAGTGTGTCATAAGAATTTCGAACGTGACATTCATTGACGTATGACAGATCTGGAAATGTGTTCTACACACCATTTGAAAACCTACCTATTATAAGATTCAGATATGGATGACCGATTAGCCAATCTTGATAAAGTGTTGGGTGAGAATACAATTGAAGTTGATGCCGATGAGCCCTTAGATGTTGAACAAGTCGACAATATTTCATCAGTGTCAACACATGTATCTTCCATAAAGTCCAGAGGTAGCCATGCATCTTCTTCGTGCTCATTGATATCTGCACGGCTACGCGAAGAAAAACGAAAAGCTGAGTTGACAGCCCGTGCTTCAATATTGAAGCGTAAACAGAGTTTAGCCTTAGAGAAGTATAAACTTGAATTACAAGCCGAAGCCCTTGAACTAGACACTAAGCTTGCTGTCGCTCAGGCTAAAGCAGAGGCGATTAAAAGGCTGTCAACAGAGACAGTACAAATTGATGATAGACATGAACATTATAAACATGACTCTGAAAGACATAGACAATTACCTTTAATAGACAATACAGAGTTTGTTGAAACAAGTAGGCCTATGCCTGTTTTGAAGCCAGGGTTTAATCAATCAACAGACACTAGTCATTCTACATTAAATCCTAAGGCTTCATGCTTTCAACCAGTTAATTCTCAGAATTTCTCAGATAATGGAGGTCAATATGATATCACACATGTTGGTAACAGCAGGAGAGGTGATGAAGATGTTTTTCATTCGGTAGTTAAACACTTACGTATACCAGTACCAGAGATTAAAAAATTCTCTGGAGATGTTTTGGAATATAAAAGATTTGTCAGGCAATTCGAAACGAGAATTTGTATAAACTCTGATACATATGATGAAAAGCTTAACTATCTTGATCAGTTCACTGAGGGTGAGCCAAACAAAATTGTTACTGGTTTTAGTTATCTAGATGCCTCAGTAGCCTATCCTGCTGTTATGAAAGAGTTAGAAGACCGTTATGGTAACGACCAAATATTAGCAAACAGCTTTGTAAAGCGTGCACTCAGTTAGCCTAATAATTGTTTCCAATCGGAAAAGGGGACATAACTCTTTGTGTAATTTTGTTATCACGTGCGTAGACGGACCACCATGGCTGCTAAGTAAAGAACGCCAGGTCTACCACCAAAGATTTTGAGGTCCTATAAATAAAGATGAAACTGAGAGCGTAACTAATTGACGTTGTTGATGTTCCTCTTAGATCATACGAAGTCTCACCCCGTCACAGTGTGGCATTAGAATTTCGAACGTGACAGTTGACTCTAAGCCGAAAGGGATTTTTGCTTTCACTAACATATTGTTTCACACACTTCTTGCAAGTTATAAGGTATACCACATTTTCAGAATCACAATTCAAATTGTCTACCAAATAATAAACATGTCTAGTTTGTTGCTCAACAAAAGATACCTTATCTGCTATGTAAGTATCTATTTTTCCTCTCCCCTTCATACATTTTGAGGACTTGCCTGACACTGTTACAAGGCGATTGTGGTATTTTCTTCTAGGAGCTGATTCTAACCCTTGGTCTCAATTATAACTGTTCAGTTATGTGAGGGTTTGGGATTTGATTTGGCGAAGAAGTCGCCTAGTATATCCTCTTGGCATAAGGGCCTTAAAGACAACAGAACAAGCCTGTATAATTTTCTTTTTGTACAATAAAACATATATGATTTAATTTTATAGAAACATTTTGCTTTCCGCCAACGGATTGCGAACCACGGGACGGCGGAACGACTATTATTTTTATCCAAGTAAAGGCTGCACAAAAATATATTAAATACTTTTATTATATGACTTGATTAGTATACATCATATTGTCTTATCACTCATGGTTTTTGCCCTAATCAATCACCGAAGGCTTTTGCGAGAGTGGATATAAAACACCAAGAATCAAAGGCTTTTCCACCACGTGTATTGAGTTCAATCATGGAGGTATATCTGCTATACCTCCATGGTTCAATCAACGAAGTCAAAGATGTCGTGTTCTGATGTTTGTCAATTGATTAAAACCGTTGCCGTCTTATCTCCATGACTAGCGTACAGCCCGCTGGATCATTAACCAAAGGGGCTTGTTTGATGGTTTTTTTAAATACAAATCCACGGAGTACTTTGATTGATTTCCACGCATGCGCATAAAACATCCGGCTGTTAACATTACACGTTTTCGCGTAATATTATTGCTTCCATTCACCTCTGCGATAACTGTACCGGTACGGTAATTGTCGAAGGGTGTTCCGACATGGGTGAACGGATACGTACGCAATCAACAAACATCATTTAAATAATGAACTTTGAGTGGAGTTGCATTTTCCCCTGTTTACTACATGTGACTTACAACAGCAACACAGAATAAAATCTGGCAACTTCTGCTATTTTAGCCTCTTGTTATTTGTGTTTTAAGGAGCGTTTTTGAGATCTTATTTTAATTCATTAGGTCCATTTTGAATGTACTGATTTTTGACAAAAAAAATTAGTGCCCCGCCTCGTGATTTCCTGTTATGATAGTGATGGCGTGGGTTAATCCCAAAGTTCACAGTCTGCGTTGACAAGCTAGATTGTACTTGATGGTTCAAAATGTATGTTTGTATCACTCCTGCATCCTGCAGTGTTGTTTTATTGTTCATGTTTGCGTTATGAATGAAGTCTTATATTAGAACAATCGGAATTCAGCCTCCGGCAATGTTAATATCTGTATTAACCTCCCAGTATAAAAGTCTGCTGGGGTCTGTAGAAGTGGACTCGAAGCAGCACGGACGTGTTCTCAATCCGGCCGGTGCACTGGTGGAATGACTGCACGACATATAGCCGAGCCAATCGTATTCTCGTGAGAGTTTCTATAGTGGACGAGACTAAGACAAGTCTCGTACGCTATGCCAGGCCATCGCGCATTAATTTCCACCAATATTTGGGGCGACGTATGCCACAGACCAGCAAATAAAAGAAGTCCAAAACAAGATGTCCCGGATGTATCTTAGAGTCAATGTCTCGAAGTAGGAAGTAGAATGGATTATATTTTAGAGTGCTAGCCGAGCCAGAAAGAGAGCAAAAAAGCGCACCTCTCATACCAGACTTTACCAAGATACATTGGAGACGCTAAGCTATTATCCAGCGAACAATTAAGGAGCACTGGCATCAATACTGTTCAAACAGCACTAATCACACTTCCTTAAAGTCAGTCCGGTCTCAGATAAAAGCAGTAGGCCTAAGTGGCAGACGAAGCTCAAGTTCTGTCCCTATGTTTATTTGTAACGATGCATCTTACGTTACAACCAAACAAGGTAAAGTCAAATGTTTTGGCTGATAATTTTGCCTATGTTTCAAGCTCAGATAATTACAAACCAACATTCTAAAAAACATAAAGAAACCCAGGAACTATGGCAAGCCGTTTTATCACTTTTATCTTTATTCTACATATAATGAATTCTTTTTCACATATGTGAAATTCTTTTCCACATATGAATGGAATTTAATTGAATTTATTCATCAATTATAATTTGATACCAAAGTTACAGTTTTGTTTAACTAGTGAGGCGGGATTAAAACCCAACTGGGCTTTATCTATCCCAATTTTAATATACAGTTAATGTTATAAGCGTGACAAGTAATTGTGATAATAAAAGTAGCAATTAAACGTATATACATAAGTGAAAAAAAAATCATTTAAGGTTGAAGAAATAGGTGCAGAATATTTACATGTCTGCTTCCTAAATTTAACAAAACGCTTAATTAGTGCATATATATTTTACACTGTTATATATACACTGTGTAATGAAGTATAATATTAGAAACATTTGAAGCGTTTGTTTAGACAATAAGTTATTTTTGTTTACTACACATTTTAAAGTATTTAAAAAAGTACTTACATAACGTAACAAAGTATAGGCCTACAACAAAAAGAGATGAAAAGAAATACAAGTGGCATAATTACCAGCTTAACAATTAGCTGTAAAATTGTTAAATCTTGTATTTAAAGGCCGAAACAGAATGGATGATTTTTAAGTGTGGAGGGAGGTTGTTCCAGAGCATAGGGCTCTTTATAGAAACTGAATGTTGCATGGATTTAGTGCGTGATCGTGCGCAGTACAAATTAACAGAATGCTGGCGGGTGTGGTAGGTACGAGTATTTGGGGAGAAATACTCGCGGAAGATAAGAGGAGATAATTCAGGGTGAATTAGCCTTTTATGAACAAATTGTAGGATGACGTAGTCGTTGATGTTAGTAAGCGGAATTAATCGAAATCGAGGAAAGAGGTTAGTGGTTGATTCCAGTCTAGGTTTATTTAAGATAATTCTTATTAGACGTTTTTGTAGTATTTCAGAGGCGCCAGATGAGGTTTAAAAGTTCTCCTCCAAACAACATTACAGTAACTCATGTAACTGTAAAACAAAGAATAATATAATGATAATAGAGTTTTTCTGTTAAGTAAATCTTTAATATTATCTATAATCCCTAAGTTTCTTGCCAATTTTGAGCTCAGCTGATTGATGTGTGTCAGCCAATTAAGTTGTGAATTGAAATATATACCAAGACATTTTGAATTATAGATCAATTCTAATTTTTCGGTTGCGATTTTAATGTCAGGTGAAAATGATGGAACTGAACGATATGGTTTTAAAAACTTATATTTGCATTTAGATAGATTCGCAGAGAGTTTGTTGCAGGAGAACCATTCGTACAATCTATTTAGTTTGGTATTTATACTTTCAGAGAGGGGTTTGAGGTTAAAATGCCAAGATGTTAAACTTGTATCGTCGGCAAATAGCGTAAGAGCGGAATCTCTGGATCTGTGGATCGTTAATATACAATAAAAAAACATATGGGACCCAGGATCGAGCCCATGGATACACCGTATTGAATAAATGATGTTGTGGAATGGACATTACCGTTTTCTGTTGGATAAATAGCTTTAAAACCAGGCGTTAGTTAAGTTTCGAAACAAAATTTGGGGTTGGGAGGGAGCATCCTGTTCACCTGGTGTTCTCAGAGTTAAGGGGCAACATAAAGTCGGTCTGTTTGCGAAGGGTTGGGAGGAAGCATCCTTTTGACCTGGTGCTTTCAGAGCAAAGGGGCAATCTAAAGCCGATCTGTTGCGGTGTTTTGTATTACATCCTGTATTTGTCACGTCTTGTCCTTGTTTGTTGCCTGTGACGTCGAGGGGGGTTCCCATCACCCATTGGGCTGGTACGTCGTCATGTGAGAGAAATAACCGTAAGTACGGCGTTTAACCGGTCACGTGTTCGCTCCTTGTTACGCCTGTTTTTTTCTCTACAGCATCTTGACTAGTAACGGACTAAACAAAACCCCAATCAAATGAAGAAACAGTTTTCTGTTGTGAGTGAAAGCTAATATTCATGTGCATATTAATCTTTCGATATTGACTTTTACATAATGCAGACCCATAATGCAGGTTCGAATACGTCAACCATCTTGAGGAAATGAACATTTAGGCTGTGAAAATATCTTAAATACAGTTGCTTTAATCAGTTTGAATTGTTAGCATTATTTCAACAGTCTAATCTCAGAATAGTGACTGCTGGGAATAATCGTATAATGTCTGCTGGGAGACTAACCATATAGTGTTTGCTGGGAGACAAACCATATATATCTGCTGGGAGACAAACCATATAGTATCTGCTGAGAGAAAAACCATATAGTGTCTACTGGGAGACTAACCGTATAGTGTCTGCTGAGAGACTAACCATATAGTGTCTGCTGGGAGACAAACCATATATATATCTGCTGGGAGACAAACCATATAGTGTCTGCTGAGAGACAAACAATATAGTGTCTGCTGGGAGACTAACCATACAGTGCCTGCTGGGAGATTAACTATATAGTGTCTGTCGAGAGACAAACCATATAGTGTCTGCTGGGAGACAAACCATATAGTGTCTGCTGAGAGACTAACGATATAGTGTCTGATGGGAGACTCTATATGGTTAGTCTCTCAGCAGACACTATATGTTTTGTCTCCCAGCAGACAGTATATGGTGTGTCTGATGGGAGACTCACCATATACTGTCTGCTGGGAGACAAAACATATAGTGTCTGCTGGGAGACTAACCATATAGTGTCTGCTGAGAGACAAACCATATATTGTCTGCTGGGAGATTAACCATATAG
>JAQQZZ010135314.1:0-13505 GCA_030265115.1 Mopalia vespertina | reverse complement strand
ACTCGATCCCGTGAACGGTACATCGAAGTAGGCTCCGAAAGCGCACTCGCTAACCACTAAGCCACGGCCGCGGGCCCATTGGCCATTTAGAGTCACCTCCCTTTGATCACTCTTTGGGGTCTGTGACATATTTTTATTATTATAACACACATAACATACATGTAATGACATAAGATATAATCAGCATCATACACTCATTAGCCATATCATACTGTCAATGGGAGCATATTTTGTCAAAGATAAAGGTCATTCTCATTTGTTCCTTGTCTATTCAAGGGAAATCTAATAAACTAATTGAGAGGTTTTACAAAAAAAAAGAGGACTACATATATTCATTGTAACCAAACCCTCTTGTTTTGTGCCAATCTTCAGCACACATTTGTCATAAGATACAAACTTTAACATTAACAAACCACGATATGGAACTTGGGATTTCCATGAAACGAATTTCGTGTCGTTCGTCAAATAATTTGAAAACAAACCCTGTGTCTGTAAAGGGGCACAACCGACAAACGATCGTCTGAAAATTAAATGCAGTTTTCAGTTTGTTTGACCTTATAAGACCATCCACCATGTAGTCAAAGTAAAAATATTCTCCCAAGATAAAAATTGAACTTGTGCATATTTGGGAACATATATGTTTTTGTTTTTTGAAATATAACAAATCGATGAAAAAATCGATAAAAAAGAAAATAAGAAAAATATAACGTTTTTGATTGACCACGAACTTGATGACGTAGGCCTATGTTGAAGTCTGTGTGCAATTCCCATACGGCTACGTCACAACTTCGATTTGGAAGACCTTAATAAGCGAGATGCCTATTTATTGAAACATTGTTTTTTTTTTTATAATTTAACAATTGAATATTTCTTTATTACCACAAATGACCACAACAGATCAAAAACTTAACAGGTGTTCCCTTTTAAAGGGTCAACATTTTGAGGGAAAAAAAGCTTAAAATTGTGTAAATTTACTGGATTGTCAGAAATATAACACACTGCGTCCTGTTGTGTAAAAATGCCACCTCTATGCCACAAATACTCATATTGATCTACAGTAGTCAATGTGGATGGTTTCGGAGAGCTTATAGCGACAATGGGAGATAACTGTCATATTAGTTCTCGTGGTCTATCTTTATAGGGAGCATCTCAACTGTTTAATTCATTAACAAGAAAAAAAATAGGAAAATGTACACAATACCTGTACAATGAACATGATCATCACATGGTAAGTTATTAGAGAACATGTCAGTTATTTAATATTCAAGATCAAATTGTTATTAGCATTCCTTAAACTGAGAACAATACCAAATTTGTAAATGATATAAACGTATAATGTAATTTGATTGTACGTAGCAAATTTAAAATAATTAATTTGAAATGCAACATCTGTCAAATAAAAAATAATGAAGTTGCCATTAGCTGCCTGCCCAAAGTTTTTTGACTGTTGGAGGACTATTCTAAAAGGACAGATGTGGAATTCCAGTCCAGTGGACGCTGGATGAAGGGAGACAAATACGATAGTCAGTTTGCAAAAGAATTCAAAATGAAAAGGAGATCGTCCTTCCCTTAGGTGTCAGGAGAAAAAGGGCACTGTTGACTACTGCATCTCTAATAAATAAAAGCTTTACAATAAATATTCACCAAAATATCATGAATATTTATTAAATAATGATTTACATTATAGAGACAAAAAGCAAGAAAACTCCACCATGTTTGAGTTACCGAATTGCCTTTATAATGTCAGCTATTCACATACTTAGAAAAACACTTCTCTTAACAGCTGTTTACAGCCTTTCTACTAACTTGGATTCAATATTAATTTATTTTACTTTTCTCTTTAATAATTAACTGTCTCACAATAACAATGCCTTGTGTACATTTGAAGTTAAGGAATAGGTTGACATTGCAGATCATATTGTTGGAATGTTTATTGAGCAATATCTGTACTGAGATCATCGATTTGACTAAAAACAAATGTTGAAAAAAAAAAGTATCATATATTTCACAGATGAGGTGAGTTCATAATCTGATTAAAACCATATCAAAATAAACTTAGATGTATTTTTCTGGTTGTCGTTGCAGGGAGATTGGATGTTAACACCATTTAACTACACCACAAGTCAGTAAAAACGTCTTATGAGATGAGTAAGCCAAGTTGTTGTGCCTCAACGCTTTGAATTAGAGGATAGTTTTATATTTTAGTTATAATATAGGGCATAGGGAAATGCAAACACACTCACAATACTGGTGTGCTATTGAGATCAGGTAACAAGCATTGTATAGATTCATGAACAACCAAATGACCATCTTTGTTCTTTAGATTCAGCTTCTTGTTCACCCTCAGCTCAATGTCTTAGATCGATTTATTAAAATAAAAAAAACCTACCAAAAGAAAAAAATGTCCTGAATACATCTTCAGTTATCTGGACCCCTAATAGTGTTCCTGGGCCAAAAGACCCAATGCTGTTAATTATCATTTCCAGTTTGTGTACAAATCAAATTTCATATAGAACGGATCAGTCTGGTCAAGAAGAACACGTCACAAAGGGAGCTGAATTGTATTAAACTACATAGGGACAGGCAAATGGGAGTAATAAAAATGTTCCTCTTTGAATTGGCACTTATACAAACTAGACTACATCAATGGCGTAGAGGAATATTTTCCCTATATACTCAGGAATACAATGTATCATAACACTTACGCAGGACAGTCAAAGCTACTGTGTACATGTACATGTACAAACAATTCAGGAACATTGAACATCTGTCTTAAATGTAAATTATTACATCCAAAAATACATTTTTAGCCAATGACTCGGTATTCAAAAATATATTGTGACAATATCTCCTCAATTAATACCAGAAAAATCATATACATAATAATGTACAGCAACAACCTAGATACTTACATTAAATTTAATATATCTAAATACAAGAAGTAATAACCAACAACAAACAAATCTTTCACACTGAAAAACAAAAAGATCAAATAAAATTGTTTTCTACCTATCCCTCAATTTTACACAATATATATGTAAGTATTTATATATGGCAGTTCATCAGTCATTACATGGTAAATCAAAGCCATGCAGTGTTAAAAAAACCCTGATGTTAGCGGTATAATTAATACACTCAGGGGAGAGCACCCAATAGTCATACTCAACAATTCTACAAGATGGTGACACTCACACATCTAAATAAAACACTAAAATTTAAGTAAACACAAGTCGTCATAAGTCAATATCAGGTTAATTATACAATAATATATTGAGGCTTTTTGTCTGATTGTCAATCTAAGGTTGCATTATTTAATTAATATCAAAAGCACCTTTTCATCATTGGGGTAGTAAAACATGGTTGTTGGAACTGTAGTGGAAGACACTGTGGTTTGGTAAAGGCTTTACACCCAGGTTACTATCAACAGGTTACAGAAAGGTTTAGTTTATATTTTGAAAAACCTTTGGTTTATGGTACAAGCACATCCATTCTATTGGCTGACAAAATACTGGCCAGAAAATTCTCTCAGAAGTCTTTATGTGTCTTTCTATGTAAATTATTCACTAGTAGATTTAATTACATCTGTGTACTAGTTTTTACAAACAATTAATTGTGCCAGCTGGCAATGAAGTAGTGTCAATTGTCCGCAATCTTAAAAATTATTTTAGCAATCTTGTCAGGCATGATTAAACCAACTGATATTAGGACATTAACAGCTACTGGTGGACTCCTGTTTGTTAACAATTGAGCAATTATTCATTATCGAGTTACAAACTGAAATTCCAACACAATATCCATCTCTGTGGACAAATGCCTAAACTCAGAAGAAGCTACCATATTGAATGGCCTTAAAATCTAACAAAGAACATAATGCTGGGTCTTAGGAGGATATGTTCTCTTACCTGATACATATGTCAACCACTCTAGCCAGTACCATCATTTCTCTCTTAACAGTTTATGACACAAGTATATCACTGTTTAACCAGTTTAGTGTTTAATAGCTGTGTAAATTCCTCGTAATTAATATTAGAAACACACTTTAAACAGTTTGTGGTATGTGTTCACCACTTCTCTTTGTGCAGCTTAAATACCGTCTTAGTTTTTAGAAGAACAGACCCTGTATTTCTATAACTTAGTGATACAAAGGTCAACATGTACCAGTTGTTTGTATCTCCGCCAGCTGCACTAGTTTGACCACTCCAAGTGAGGTCATGATGCCAGAAAATATACCAGAGATGAGAGAGAATGCCATAATCATGCCAGCTCTGGCAGCGTGCTGGGGTTCTACCAAACTGTGGAGGCAACAAAAATTATTATTCATAATTAATTATATATTTTTAATTGATATACATGTATACATTTTTCGTGTTTCTTTGGGCAATTTCTTTTCCTGACTGAAAGTATTAGTAATAAATGTAAAAGACAGCCAGAGAGAGGCTGGTCCCAGTCACAAAATACTGATGTGTTTAGCCAGGAGAGAGGTTGCACTTAGTTACAAAATACTCACAATGTCAAACAGAATACTGACAATATTTAGCCTGAACAAAAGTCACATAATTCTGACATAGTGTCTAGCTTGGCCATAGGCCACATAATACTGACGGTGTCTACTGTTGTCGGAGGTTGCACCCACCCACATAACAGTGAATGACATCACCGCCCCCCCCTTATTAAATTATTGTGGCCAATATTCTCCTCCAGATTAATTTTTGCATTTGAAGTCCTAAGAAAAAGATTGTGACACACTGGGGAACATTGTACACACTTATTTTTCCCAAGTTCTAAAGCACACTGGTCAGGATGGACATAAGTTTGTTTGTTTGATTGGGGTTTAATGTTGTACTCAAGGGTATTTCACTTATATGACGACAGATTGTCCATTGCACATTGTTTCTTGCTTAAATATGGTGGAAAACTGAGAGGAAACCTTATAAAAACCAACCCCAATCATGCAGGAGCCACATTGTGTGACTCCCTCATATACCTAATGGTCGACAGGTCAACTCAAAACCATGCATGGTACATCATATAGGACTAGTAGGCAGATACTAAAAACATGGCTGCGGGCGGAAAACAAAGACAACATGAAGTTTTTATCAGTTACAAGTTCCATAAGTTATTACAAACCTTGGGCCATACATCATGGCTAGACTGCTGTAATAGCCACTTGTGAAGGAAAATAGTATAGATCCAACAATATACGCATAGTCATTAGCCAGCCACATAGGGAGCTTCTCCACTATCCGGTACTCAGGCCTGTAGTTACTCAGGATAAAGAATGGAATAACAAGAAGACCCCTTATCAATACCGGTAACCATAGAAACCGAGGACCAGGCTGCACAAAAAACAAAATGTCAAATTGATTTAGTGTTTAATCCTATCTTATACAGGAACTTCTACATAAACACAATCCACATTAAAAAAAACACACACATAGTAAACTCTGTATAAAATAAACCAGAATATTCAATACAAAGTTTAACAGAATATAGATTGGCGTTTAACGTCATACTTATGCATATCTCACTTATTGGTTATTTGCCAGAGGTTTGTCCACTTCTCACTCATAGGAAAACTAAGTTTGTTTGTTTGTTTGATTGGGGTTTAATGTCGTACTGAAGGGTATTTCACTTTAGGACGATGGATTGTCCACTTCACACTGCTCGTCACCTAATTACAGGGGAAAACCGTGAGGAAACCTCATAAAAACCACACCCACGATTGATGGAGCCACATCAGGTAACTCACTCATATACCTGATGTTTGACAGGTGGACTCGATCCTGTGAATGGTACATGGATTTGTTTGTTTGGTTGATTGGGGTATAACGTCGTACTTAAGGGTATTTCACTTATATGACGACGGATTGTCCACCTCACACTTCTCCTTGCCTTATTACGGTGGAAAACCGGGAGGAAACCTCGTAAAAACCAGCCCCGCGATTGCCGGAGCCACATCTTGTGACTCAGTCATATACCTGCGGGTCGACAGGTGGACTCGATCCTGTGAATGATACATCGAAGTAGGATTAGTAAGCGCACACGGTAACCACTAAGCCACGGCTGTAGGAAGAAAAACACCTGCGATTGCCTCATGTGATGCACACATAGCAGATGTTAAGAAGGGGACTGGAGTCTGTCAACAAGTAACCCAAAAGGGGAATTGTAGTCCAACGGGCTATCAACTCAACAAAGGCCCTTTAAATACAGAATTCTCCATCTTGAGTCAACATATCAGTAGATCATTTAAAATTAAGTAAAAAAATCTCCAAGTTTACAAAGGGTGCCTCCTTTCGAAGATTGATAGAAAACTTACCATTTTTATCCATTCAGAGGTTAGGTTTCCCAAGAAAGCAAACAAATTGAAACTCAAGAAGCAGAATATGGCCACCCAATAATCATCTGAAAAAATATATTTAAACAGAAAAAAAAAAAGAAAAATTATAAACTGAAATTTCAATTCCATTCATCAGAATTAGAATAAATTGTAATGAATCCACAAATTTGAATATTTAGATACTTGTACTTAACTTTAATAGTTTTTGTGCAGTTTATGTCAATAATAGCTCATGTTTTTTTGCAAAAATTATTCTGCAATGAATTAATTTGGTCAGCGATAAACACTGATTGGATGGCAGGGTGTAAAATGGACGTGAAATGACCCGCGTATAAAAAGTAACACTGATCTGATACAGCCATGAAAACTGAAATGTTTTATTCAGGTGGAAAATGAATCATTCTCCATTGATAAGTAGAGACCGAATGACTATTGATTGATTGATTGGTGTTTTGCTCTGTGTTCAAGGGTGTCAGTTACATGATCGCGTTTTATTCCAACAAAGATTGCCACATCCATAAAATGTGAAGTGTTTTGATACAATTGGAAAGTTAATCTTCTTCCAGCACTATATAAAGTAAAGACAGCATTGCTACTTTCAAAACAGACTAACTAGATGGTTGCCTTAAGGTGCATTCTCACGATACGATTTGCTGTTACGACTGATGGGGATTCCCCTTATTTGCTGCATTTTGATTGGTTGAAAAGAACATATGAAACTGTCGACCAATCAAATCTTCCCAAATTCTCTGAAATCATTGATACAAATCGAACCGTGAGAATGCGCCTTTAGTAAGGTAGCTGTTTAGAAAATAAAATATGAACAAAGCTGTTCCACATCATGGATTGATTTGCTGACTTCTGTTAAAGGCCGTACTTTAGGGTATTTCAATTAATGTTACGAAAGAATAATCTTTCAGTAGTTAGCTACATAAACAAGACCATCAAAGTTAAGTTGTATTTGTGGAGTTGGACCATTAATGTTCTTCAGTATGACTAATGTTTGACACCATGTTCAAGGGTATTTCACTTCCATGATAGTCCTGTATTCCAACAGTCAATATCTACACGAACAGAACAATAAACTGTGATGTTTTTGGTGTGTTGAACATTGAATAGCACTTTATTGCCTTGTTTGATTGTTTCGTTGGGGTTAACGTCATACTTAAGGTTATTTCAATCACAGGACAGCGGGCCAGACAATGGGTGAAGGAGACAACATTTGTAGGACAAGACAATCACAGGACGCAATAAAACAACATCACTAACAGATCGGTTTCATGTGGCCCCTTAGCTCTGAGAGCACCAGGAAGCTCCCTCCCAACCAGGGTCTTAGCCAGAAATCAAAAGCATGCTGTCCAAAACGGTCATTTTGCTTCACTTTTCAAATAACTGGGTGTTAAATTTTAACAGTTTCCCTATCTCCAGCATGTTAAAGTTTCTTAAAACAGGGTGTCCAAATGAGGCAATTGTTCACTTCAGGGTGGACACCCCTCTGCCTAAGCCATTGCTCCAAACTCTTCATTCCTCCATTACCAAGTGAAGACTGAGTTCGCTATATACTGCCCTTAGTCTTTGCTCGGAAAATACTGCCTTTAGCTGGAGGCCAGACATTATACTACATTTTTTTTTTAAATTCTGAATGACTCACCTCCAATTGGGAAATCTATCCTTCTGATGTTAGATTGTATGGCAGGAAATATAGTAAGTGATATAAAGAAAATAAAAAACACTGAAAACATCTGAGGCCAAATCTGAAGCATAAAATGTTTCGACATTTTAAAACGATAAGTAAAATAAAATATTTATTACAAGTTTATTTTGATAATTTGATGGGTGTTTACCATGGCTCTCTATGGTACTTTGATCACATCATTGTGCATTGCCGGGGATTTGAGAAAAAAACAACAAGAACCAACTGAAAAAGTTCCCATGAACCTCCTGGCCAGGCCCGGACTTTGTGATGGAAAGACTTCAATATAGAATAAAGAATATATGGTGTGTTTGTTTGACCGGGGTTTAACGTCATACTCCAGGGTATTTCACACTGTAACTTGCATAAATACAGAGGAAAAGGGAGATGATACCTAGCAAACCACCTGTTAAAATATCTTTCTTGTCTTTAGCAGATCTTTAGAGAACCATCCATATGCATGCTAGGGCAGTTCTAAACTTAAGGGTAAATCGGGGGGATAATTATAAGGAGGGAGTGCCATAAAAAACAAGATAATGTTTGACAATTTCATTCAAGGTAAATTTGTTTAGTTGTCACCTGAGCCATTGAGTTGCGCATGTTAAACTTTTATTGGCTAGTATAACAGTCTACAGTTTTGAAAATCAAAGTGCTGTGGGAAATACAACTTAATTGTCTTAATTGTTTATAGTGAAAGTTCAAATTTTCAGGAAAGCTTTCTTAAGTGTACCTCTACCAGAAGACTTGGTCAAACTATGGCATGCTATCTCTAGTGTATCTCTACAAAGTGTAGACAAATTGATTTTTCCACTTACTTTCTTAATAATGAGCCAATATGGTGGTTTGGTTGTGCCTTCATTCTGTGCTATCTCCTCTGTTTTCATCTCCACTAACCTTTGATGATACTTGTAATATTTCTGTAACCAAAATTCTTATTCACTTATATTTGTTCGAGGACTGATTTTAAATGTCCACAAGCATTAATAAAAAGTTATTTTCATCTGACAAAACATGTTTTAGCGATAAAAATCAATTTAAAATGGTGAAAAATCTACCGCCCTTGGTTGATCAGAAGGTTGAGGACGTAGGCCTATGGGGAAGAAGTCATTGTACAAACTCCATAATTAATTTACTTTTCCAGAGGGTATAATTTTTTGTTGTATGTTGAGGTGTAGTTCCAGTTATGAATGAAGATTGAGTTGGTTGGTACATGTATTTTAAGCCATGTTGAAGGGTATTTCACTTATGTAACGGTGGTGTTTTCCAACAGTAATTGACACCAGCACAACCAAGATGTGAAGCGTTTCTATAATGTTGGAAAGTTCAGTTTCCTACAGTGCTAAGTAAAGACAGTATTGCTACTCTTCAAACAAACTGCCCGTAGCCAGAGGGCTATGAATGAAGAAGACTGTGTATTACGCCGGACTATCGGAGTACTAAAAAGATCTATTGAAGAAGGTTTAGTCACATTCTGAAATATCAAATTTAAACTGTGTTGATAACCAATCTTGAGATTCAGATTTTGCCAAAATTGACAGAAAAACTTATTTCAGGAAATCGGTTTAACATAGATATTTAACTTCAAATTTTCAGCATTTTAAAGAGAAAATTTTGGGTATCAATTTTAGTCTAAATTTTTTAAGATCTTCACATGTCTGAAAACAATTCCGATATGGCAATAATTGGACGAGCGGTTAAAAGGCTTGTGAAGGTACACATACTGGTTGGAATCTTACAAAGTATTTTAATGATGTTTCTATTTTAAGCGACATATTAAACATTTAAGTCAGAGCAGAGGACTTTCATTAGACCATTACGGCATTACCAGGGTTCTGTACCCCCTTTGGCTTGATTTTAATACAGGTATTATGAAAAAAGTCATATATTGACATTAATGTGGGCTTAAATCATTTTGTGCGCCTATACATTTTCTGGTACCTAAGTGGCTCTAAAACTCCTGTGCAGAGTTCTGTTAACAAGACTTTCACTCGACGCTAAAGGTGAGCTTCCAGGCTGCCATTCACATGGCATCTATTTGAAAATATAGAAAATATTTCTGGCAGCTCTCATCGCACTTACTAATAATGGAAGAGCAAAATAGGCATCAAAGGCAACCAGTAACACAGCTACTGCAGTGATGAAATAGTAAACAGCTGCTGTCCTCAGATTAGGTGATGCTGAAACAAATATCATTTTTTATGATTGAAGGAGTAGAATTTAATAACACTGTTTGACAAACCAGCAGGATTTTTATTCGCACATATCTATCAAACATATATGGAAGAAAAATTCAACAAAATTCAATGCGACCTTTCATTACAAGTTTAGTTATAACCTAGAATAGATGTAGGTTTACCTACAAATCAACAGCTCTGAGAGAGGGTTATTACAGATGGGACATGGAGACAAATAGAACATTAAAGCAAGCTTTTCTGAAAATGCCCTTTTTTGGTTTGTTTGTTTGTTTGGGGTTTAATTTCGTACTTAAGGTTATTTCACTCACATTTCTGTCAGCTCAATGGATGAAGGAAACCACCCTAGACAACAGTGGCAACAAACAAAGACAAAAATAGGACGATCAGAGGAAGCAGTATGACGACATCACAAACAGCTTATTTTTATGTTGACCTTCAGCTCCAAGAGCACCAGGAAGCTCCCTCGTGCCCTCTGACTAAGGGCAGTTTGATTGAAGAGTAGCAATGCTGTCTTTACTTAGCACTAGAGGAAAATTAACTTTCCAACTTTATGGAAATGCTTGGGCTAATGTCAATTATTGTCGGAATACACCGCCGTCATAAAAGTGAAATACCCTTAAACACGGTGTAAAATACCAATCAATTAATCAATCAATCAATTAACCTAAACCTCTGCTGAACTTTTTGAAAGAAGATCCTTCATTAGTTCATGAAGCCAGGATTTATTAAATAGAATTCGATCAAACATGCTGGGTCAGTAAAAAATATCAGTGCAACTAACATGAAAGAAATAAGAACACTATCCAATTATTGACAAATGAATTTCATTGGATATTGTTTTCTCTTAACTTACCGGCCATTGATATGATGTTAATTACTGCTGTGAATATCCCACTCAAGTTCTACAACAAACAGATAATGATTGAAAAATCTGATGTATTTCCATACACTATAGGCTTTCAATAAAAAATATATCAGAGGGTTTACAGCACAATCTGATATAGAAATCTTATATAAATTAACTCGACTGTATTGCATTGTTACTAATAGACGATAAACGCAACGTAAACAACATTCAATGATGTGAAGAACTGTAGGGTCTAAGAAAGTTTAGTAGCTATTGTTTGTTTGTTTGTTTCATGCCACGCTTAAGGTTACAGTACAGACTAGAAATAAGTTAACTTGAGACGCGCCTGAAACAAAAACAAAAGCTTGCCTAAAACGAAGAACGAAATGCGCCACTCTGCGCTCTATCGGGTCTCCCATGCATTTAAATAAAAACAAAATCGTTTATATAATATGTTTTTGCAAATGCGTCTGGGCGAAAAGTAGGCACGCACTCTCATTGCCTGATGCACCACATTTTATTTCATTAGTGTCTGCAACTATTTTTGACACGTTTTTGGAAGTCCTCAGGTACTCTTAGGCTTGTTTGTTCACGGTTTGCGATTGGTTCCCTACAAAAGGCACTCATGAGACTGCCTTGTTTCAGAATACAAACGCGGCGGAAAGGAATTCCAACAAGCTGATTTTTCCGGTACATGCATCTACTTGTTAAGTAGGCATGTTTTGTTGTTGTCGTAATCCTGCTTATTTTTCAAATGAGCGACAGAGCAGACGCATGTGAGTCACACTCACTGGTGTCTATTATTTATGCTGCGTCAGGAATCGGTGTGTTTTTGATGCGTCCATACTTTAAGTTATTTCTGGTCTGTATTGTATTTAACTCCTACATAAATTTGTGCCAGCCCAATGGGTGAATGAAACCACCCTCAGCACCACTGGCAACAAACAATGGCAAAAGGAACAGACAATCACAGGACCTAATACAAAGACATCACAAACAAATCGGCTTCATGGTGTCCCTAGCTCTGAGAGCACCAGGGCAACAAGAAGCTCCCTCCCAACCCTCCTCAAGTTCAGTCCCAATTGTCCAATTAATAGCCAGATAACATGAGGCTGTGTACTTTTCGAGCAATGGCAGGCAACAAGGGATTCCCAGTTATTTATAACCAAGTGTTGGGAAGCAGCTCTATGATTGGTCAGCCAATCGATGACATTTGCTGTATGACTTTGTCAGTTCTACATCAAGATACAATACAATACTTCAAGCATAATTTAGAACTGGTTTCAATTAGATTGGCTATATAGTTCAGACTCTCCGTAAAACAAAAAAAAACAAAAAAAATTAATTTTATAATTAACACTAGAACTTTTTTTCAGGATAGTTCAACAATGCTGATGAAACTACAAACACCTATTCATATTTTATTATCTCAAAATACTTTAACAAAACAAAGACATGACAAACACAGGACAACCCCAGGACGTTATTCAACTACATCACAAACAGATCAATTTCGCTCAAATATTGATAATGGTTTATGGGTAAGAATAACTTACAGTTCCTAAAACTACAGCATTTGTATATTTCATGGGTAGAATAGCTGCTAGTCCATATACACAATTCTGAAACACGCCGTTGGACACTGGAAAGATACAAAGACAATAAATATTTTACTAAACAGCTTTATTCTGTTCTAACTAAGAAAGTATTATTCCAAAATAACAAAAATACTGTTAATATTCACTTTCTAAAAGACACAAAAATCATTCATTGCTTTCAGCTTTGGGAGCTGTGTCACTCTCCTATCAGAAGCGTAGAGAATGTCTCCTACCTAGGCTCCAGCTGACTAACCTTCCATTGTAGAAGGCCAGGTGGCTGAATAGTCTAGGTGGTGTGCATTAACTGCTGGCGATTTGGATTCGAACTCTGATAGAACCTGAAAAATTCTCTGAACTACAATCTGTTCAAACTAATTAAGTGTTATCTCAAAATAACGAAAATACTATAAAACAGCAGTTTTCACTTTTCTACATCAGCTGTTGTTCTAATCGATGAATTATAACTGATAAAACAGATTTACTGGCGTTACACATGCTACTTACTGTTCAGCACAACCACAGACCCCATGGTAATCCAGAAAAAGATACCTGGCCCTGAAAATAGATGATCATGAAAAAATAAAACAGATATAAAAATATGGAAATTTATCAATTAATACATGTATATGAACTGAATTCTTTTCAAAAGTAGTAAAAAACAAATAAAAAACTAAACAAACAAAATCAAACAAACAACAGATCAGCATTCACTGCCACATTTTCTTTATATAAACAGTTGGCCTTGATTTTGTTTGTTAGTTTGATTGGGGTTTAACGTCGTACTCAAGGGTATTTCACTTATATGACAACGGATTGTCCACTTCACACTGTTCCT
>JAQQZZ010135313.1:0-27821 GCA_030265115.1 Mopalia vespertina | reverse complement strand
CACACGGCAACGAAACAGAAACGTAATAGCTACGTTGTAATATTGTTGTTGCATCATGCAACGTTTTCACAACATTGCTATTACGTTGTACAAAACGCTACCAATTCACAACTAAGTCACAATGAGTGGATTTGTGTTTTTACAACGTTAAACTACAACGTTTTCCTGTAAGGTTGTGGTAACGTTGTATAAACTGGTACAAACTACCAACCAAATTTCAGTGTAGATTTATGTTACAGTAACGTTGTTATTTGGTTACTGTACAACATTACCAATGTATAGCTGGTATACAACGTTGCATCTACGTAGTGTGTTTGCAGGGATCCTACACAAGCGGTTGACAATTGTTATAGGGATGATAATACAGATTCAGTACCTTCATAAAACATATCCTTCTTCATGCTGCAACCCTGGTTCTAAAACATAGAAATGGTTTTATGTCTAGTTTGATAACACTTCTAAATGAACCGCCAAAGAAATGATATGCGGAAGGAACATGAAAATACAGTCATCAGTCTTCAGGCGGTAAGTATTTGTAGACCAGTGACTGTGTGATTAGGATGTAAGTGTTTAGCTCTGATCGGTTTTATAAATTACAAAAGCCTGTATGAACTATTACTGTTTCGAGTAAAGTCTTAGATTAATTCAAATTAGATGTGGCTCATGCACGCCGTTGCATTTCGAAGATCGATATATCACCTATGCCAAATATATGACAAGGATATATGTTCTAAATTGGTAAATATCAAACACACAGTCTGGTTGGTCAAGGAAAGGTTCATGTACAATATATATCTTTGTATGGTACATATAAGTCTAAACGATGGAGAGAGTCAACTCCAATACCTGTTATATCCACAACTAGTAAAATGTACATTTCTAAAACAGTTTATCTGAAGAGCTTAAAGAAGTCAAAACAATTTTCTGTGAATAAACGAACGTAAGTCTTGATTCATCCAAGTGAGATGAATAAACAAAATAAATAAACTAGTAAAGCTGGTATGTTGTGGCGTCCACCTAAACAGGGTGAAGAATTTTTACATGGTAAGAACTATATTTTTATTGTACAGAAAGAAAACTTGGCTACCTTCATCATGATTCGAACTTGAAGATCTGTCTAGCAGGGTCAGTCCTCTAAATGACTGAGCTACACGGGCTCACGGCAGAACAGCCACGAATTTTCGTCAGAACTGTAGGTACAAAGGCCCCTTCGTGCATGTTATCCAAGTTACCAAAGTTAAACCTGGTCGGCCTGTGAGTAGTACTCACTATACTCACTGGGATAACATGCACATATAGCTCTTACCATGTACATGTAAACATTCTTAACTCCGTAGAAGGTGTCTAGTTGTCAATGTCAGTGATATAATATACTAGCACAGTTTGTTTTGTTGGTTTGTCTGTTTGATTGGGGATTTACGTCGTAATTAAGGTTATTTCACTCACATGACGGCGTGCCAGCCCAATGAGTGAAGGAAACCACCCCCTGGCACCACTGGCAACAAACAAAAACATTACGGGCCAAATACAGGACACTCACAGTTCAATACAAAGACTCCACAAACATATCGGCTTCCTGTTCCTCTTTAGCTCTGAAAGCACTAGAGTAAAAGGAAGCTTCCTCAAACCACCCGATATACAAGCACAGAGTACCAGCTTTACTAGTTTATTTTTTTGTCTTCTAAAAAGATATAAATTATAACTTAAATACAGTGCCCTTGGTATATCTGGTTAGAAATCAGAATCTACATAAGGTATGTGTGCTTACAAAGTTAATATTAGTTCTAATGACTCTATGGTTGATGGGTTTGATAGGACGGCTGTTTCGCTCAAGAAGCATCTGTGGGTTCTCGAAGCCACCTTTGTTCAACGCCCGCAGCAAGTCGATCTGAAACAAGAAGACGATGTCAAGTTTTATCGACCATAGCACTTAACTCAATAAACAAGAACAACTTGTTTTGTAAAGCTCAAGTTAAAGTAAATATCAACGACTCATTAAAAGAGCAGATGTTCGTCTTAATGCAGCAAAAAATTGTTAAAATATGCGTGAGCACGAGGGAAATGTTTTAGAAACAAAAGTATGTCTATCTTGGGTTTTGGAAACTAGACGACATTGACACCACAATATGGTATTATATTGCTCGTCGAAACAAAAAGATCCAAATATACAAGAGTACACGGAACAATATAACCCACCGGAAACGTGTAAAAACCATACAGGTTTGCTCATGAATCCTTCTATTAACATTTCACCAGGTTGATTTTGTGTTTACGTCATATGACACTGACATAAAAATGCCTTCAAAACGTGGTCGATGGCGCAAGTTTCTGCAAATTATAAAATCTTCATGCTTTTTTGATAGACAAAAAGTCTATTTCCCATTATGTCCTAATTTAAACCAACGCTATACACATATTGAGTTCAGCCTTTCTGCAGTCAGGAATGCTAATATTGTCTCCTTGTTTAAATTGTCAACATTAAGCTATTAATGGCAATCGTGCTTAATGCTTGTGGAAATTATTAACCTTTAGACAGAAGAATTTCTCGAGCTACTTGCTTTCATAAGAACCCTGTCGTTAATAAATAAAGACTTTGAAAGATTTAAAAATGTATTGTGTCTTTCACGATGCTATTGAGCACCAAGAGTTATATCAGGTGTCAGTAAATAAGACTTGCTGAAGGATTCACTAAGTTTGCTCAGTATCAAAATCGATGGTAACATTTTCGCGACATGGACTACCTTGTTACAAGGGTCAATGTGTGTGAAATGTCCTTTTGTATACACTCGAGAGTCGTAGAATGTACTGTACACATCATCCCGGACGCCATATACAATTGTCACCGTTATGACAGGCATGTTTTTAAATCAAGGCTTCCGGGAAACAAAATGCACGATTCTGGGCATATTCATATATCTATGACTGCCGAGTGTAGCGATGATACAACAGTTATGCGAATATCATCAAGTTTATCCTAATGCTTTTGTTTGACGTTAAAATAAAGCTGTGTAATTATTCACTTACCTGCTTTTTAGAAATATATATTGGTCTATTCATAATAACCCAGGTGACTGTTTCATGACATCCGGGCTGTGTTAACGATCCCTCATATGTTATATACTGTGTAGTATTGGGTAAAATACCTTTTATATTTATATGGTTAAGGGCATGCTGTTGACCTGTAACACATACAAGTTAAGGGTCATTGTTCTTTGAGGGAATATTTACTGAAGTAAGAAAATAACATGCAAATGAGATGTCAATAACAAACAAAAGAACCCACGAAAAACGCAATTTAAGGTCAAAACTGGAAATATCAAATTGAAAACCCAATGAATACTTTCTCAATATAAGTTCGTTATTTTAATCACTCAACTTATTGACTAAGATACACGCGATGTACATATTAAAACCCTACTAAATGTTCAACTAATATAATGCTGACCTAGTAAATAAAATACTGGCGCTACAACACTGCACTGGACCGGCAATACAGGCAATATGCTTGTTCGTTTGTTCTATTGGGTTTTAACACCGTACTGACGGAAGCCACCCTTTGGAAAATAGCAATGACAAGACTGTTAGACAATCAAGAAATACATTACAATGACATCACAAATAGCTGGAATTCGAGTTACAGGTAGTACGTTAACTTGTTTGTGGCATTTAGATTGATTGATTGGTGTTTTACGCCATGCTCAAGGGTATTTCACTTATATGATGGCGGTGTATTCCAACGATAATTGACACTAGCACAACCATACAATGTGAAGTATTGGGATAAAGTTGAACAATTAATCTACCTACAGTTCTGAGTAAAGACAGCATTGCTACACTCCAAACAAACTGTCATTTGTCAGAAGGCTACTGGCATTTAAAAGCCGCCATAATAAAAACCTAACAAAACATTTGTATGGGTAGATACTCTGTGCAGATACTCGCTATAGTTTCAGCACTAATGCGAAAGTTTTGTATGGTACGGAAGCCAGTTACTGCCATGCTGAAGTCATTTTTGTTTCAACATATCTCGAAATTACGAGATAGTGTGTCGTAATTACGCGTTAGGAAGTCGTTATACAAGTTAGTATCTGATGTTGAGGTTCGTAAATGGGACATCTCGTGATTACGAGTTTATAGCAAGTCGGAAATACGAGTTAGCGATCGCGTTTTTATGAGTTACTATGTCATAAGTACGAGGAAGCTATCTCGTTATTAAGAGTTATAATGTCGTAATTACGAAGTTATCTCGTTTTAACGAGTTATAAGTGGTACGAGTAAGCATCTGATGTTGAGAATCGTAAGTGGGGCAAATGTCCAAATGATGCTATATACATAGAACAAGAGATACAGCGTCACGATTATATGAGGGTTGCCGAACTCAACAACCACACATAAAAACAAGTTTGAGGCCGCCTTTCGAACCTTGGTGAATAGGGAGATATTCTAATAAAACTACCGTAGAATGCGACGTAAAACATCTGTCAACGTAAACCATCGATCAAACAAACACACATATACACACGGGCTCAAACGCCATTATTATCATCTCCCCTCCCGAAGTTACCCCCTTAGATATTGTTTTTGGAGCTCAACATGCCCATGGTTTGCTAGACAATAAAATTGGGTTTGTAGGAGCAAAACAATCTGTGTTTGCTTTACAACTGACCAACTCGTAATAACGAGATAGCCAATTCCTAATTACGACATACTAACTCGTAATAACAAGATAGCTAACTTGTATTTACGACATACTAACTCGTAATAACGAGATAGCCAATTCCTAATTACGACATACTAACTCGTAAGAACAAGGTAGCTAACTTGTATTTACGACATACTAACTCGTAATAACAAGGTAGCTAACTTGTATTTACGACATACTAACTCGTAAGAACAAGATAGCTGACTTGTAATTACGACTTACTACGAGATAGGTTGAAGAAAATTTGAGTTGGACATGACACTAACTGGCAGTTCGGTAATATATAGTTACCCTTAAATCTGACTTTCTTCATGGCATGTGCTATAACCTCAAAATCAACATGTTCTTTTTTGTTGATCTGAAAAAGAAAATTATAAACCGTTATAAGACAATTATTCAATTAACTGATAATATAAAACAGAATCACTATACTATCCCAATGCATTATAAAACACGTTCTTTACGAATGCATCAGAAAAACTGGTGTACTGTAACTATGCCCAACCGTATGCTCTGTGGATTGCCGTTTTGTAATCGTTATTTTAAATTCATACTCAGCTATCATAAATAATGCAAGAGTTCAATAAAAACCTGAATTACACCGGTGATTTGAAAGTTTGGGCACAGGTTGGCTTTCTTAGCGTGAAATAATATAAAGAGAATCCACAACTGCCTGAAGTTTCCTTCAATGGCATAATTAACCGTTTTAAACAATCCGTTCTTAAAGCAGAATCACATGGGGTTTTACATTAAACACTATTCCCAACTGACAATAGTATTTATAGATTGGCTTTTTGTCTCGTAAAAGGATTAATCGCCAAGCACTTGCTTCAAATGATAGCCAAATGGCTTTTCTTTCTGACGGATTTAAATGTCACCCACGTTTCCACTTTGTGGTACAGTTGTGTTTTTTTTTTCGTAAAGGGATTCTTGACTTAAGTGAAAAAGCTTATAGTCATACAAATAGCAAAGCATTGTAACTATTTTGCCAAACAATTATTATAAATGCAACAAAGAAATTTACAAATATGTTATCAAATGGTCAAATAAAAGAATCAAGAAGACGTCGTCTTAATATAGAGATCTTTTGTTCGAGACAGTTGCCGTTGGCTACCTCTAACGAAATGCAGACATGCGTGGAATGTGTTCAGTACTTACAAAAACGAATCTTTTTGGATTAAATTGGTGTTGTTTTGACGATCAGAACTGCCTTATGTTCAATTGTTCTAATTACGTCAATAGACTCCTACTGTATGTAGCCTGCAATTCTATCGGAATTAATAAATCATCTTTTTAATATAAAATCCGTAGTTGTCGATGATGAATTATGATGATATAAGCGATAGCCCAAAATAATGCTTATCGTTTCCCTCTCACTTTAAAGTGCACACTTTCCTAAAATGCATTAAACTACTATCGTTTGGAAAAAAAAGTATTTTGTTTTATTTAAAAACTCTTATAAAAACGATGACCCAAAATATTGCCATTTACTTTCCTTTTAATTTCCGAATATGCATTAAACACTGTCGTCAGAAAAAAACTACTTTTTTTTAAATTTTAAAATTCGAATATGGCAGTAGTAGAATTCCAAAGAAGAAGAGCAAATGTGATGTTGATTTGCCACTATACACTCATAGAAATAATGGTTCTTTGAGGGTTCTTTAGTAAATAGGATGGTTCTATATGGAACCATTACGACAAAAAACGGTTCTTTAATATAAAAAGAAAGGGACAAATACTTCGAACAGTTGCTGTGAGGTTTCCATACAGAACCAAAAAGGGTTCCACCAAAGCTATACCTGAAGAACCCTACGGGTTCCATTAGAGCCATATATTTTTAAGAGTGTACCGATACAACAGGCTGCAGTTCTTGAGTTACTTCTGATCACATACTGTGTGGATTTCCTGTCTAGTGTGCCGAAACGCAATCAGTAATAGGTGATTATAAAGAGGAATTTACGAATAAAAGAGACTTTCACAAGAGGTTTTACTCTATTAAGGACAACAAGTAAGTCTCAAATAAAAACAATCCAGACAGCAATCTGGGATTGCATGATGTTTCCACAATAATAGATAAACGTTTAAAAGAAAAATCCTTCCCTGTTTTTCGTTAAATGTCACAATCCAATCCCAGCAGACAGCATTTCGAGTCTGGAAATTTTAATTAGGATTTTAATCTTCCTAAAGAACCTTTATTTGATTGAAATTGTTCCCACAGTAGACTATAAATATCTCTGTTACCAGTAGTTCTTTGTGTGTGTCATGAACCTCTGGTGCTACATTTGTATTTTTCTGACACACCTGATAATTCTCTACAGAATTTTATTTTGAGAAATCCTAATATCATGTTGAAAGTCAAGAATTCCTTATAACGTCATCATCGCCATTGACGACAAATACCTCCTGTGACCGAGTTGCATAAAACATGTGTTTATTGTACATAACTATTCAGTTATCTCTGGAAATGGCTAGAACGTGTAACTGAACAGTGAATTGTACATCCTAGAAAACATCTCATTGTTTAACAACGTGTCAGGTAATACAGATATGTTTAAATAATCTAGGATCGAAGTATAGTTCCTTCTATGGAAATGGATTCAGATTCTACCCTTGTAAAACTAATATAATGATGCAGTGTTTTAATTTCCACACATAACCCAGTTCGATTCCGTCTGTCGACCATCAGGTATATCGGCAATATCGGGTTGGTTTTTACGAGGTTTCCTCCCGGCTTTCCACCGTAGTTAGACCAGGAACAGTGTGAAGTGGACAATCTGTCGTCATATAAGTGAGATACCCTTGGGTACGAAGTTAAACCCCAATCAAAATAAACAAATAAACATAAACCAGTTCTCACAGACAACATTTCCAGGACGTATATTTAACGCCAAGTTGCCTAATCTTAACAAAAGCAGTGTAATGTGATGCCCGAAGACTGAGTAGTACGGTGATTCTTTGTCCTAACCTAATCAATGAATTTCCAGTGTTCTGTTTGTATCTAAAAATAGTATGATGGGAATTCCAAGAACATGGCATAAGTGATATGGCAATATGTAGTTAATTAAATTCCTCTCAATTTGTAGGATATAGACTTTTAATGAGCACTTAAGCGCCGATGTTGGCGAAAACCGAGTATGTTTTTTTTTATATTTCCAAACTGAAAATGCCGAAAGATTTCAATACCATAGAAACGTAAATGTCACGTTCCTGTGGCTGAATTGAAGGGAATAACTTTGACGCAACGGTCTGCACTTCTTTAATTACACCCGAGCACATGCTCTTCTGACGATTAGACTGTTATCATTAGGAATTCCTTGATTGAAGTCTTCCACAGGAGGTTTAACTCGATTGAGTAAAAAACATGCCTTTAAATAATTTAGGAACATCTAAAATACAACTAGAGAATTGTCCTGTGTTTCCCAAATGGTAATGAACCGTTAAATTGTCATTCTTCCTCAAATATATATTATTACGCTGCCTTTATGTTAAATATAGCATATAAAACAAAATATAATACAAAAATCTCAGATACTTCCTACAATGTGACGGATACGCATCCGTTCTCTAAATCAGCAGTTATTTAATGTTTTAATCTTCCCGCGTTACACAATTTTGCCATTCTATACTCATATTTTCAAAAATGCACATGAGTTCCACTTGCATGGAGCATGTGTTTTTCAATATAAATTTATTTTCTATCGTGATTCAAATAGATGTAAAGAAACGGATCTAAAAAATATATTTTAAAAAATATATAAAAATTTACTCCGCTAAGAATAATTTATTTTACGTACGATTGATATATTATACGTCTTACCGAAAAGAGAAATATTTAAATACACTTGTTTTCACAGTACTACTTAACCTTGCTGCTTTCCTGTATTGTTGCTTTATGCTTGACCGTCCAATTGTAATCTGTTGTGATATCATAATATCCAAATTCAGTTTATAATTACAATGGAAATAGTATAAACTTTCAATTTTCAATATAATATCTAATTAGTGTTAACAGCAACATTGCTTCAATTATGTGACAAACACACAAAGCCATACTCTGGTTTTCACCACTCGGCCAATAATTGGTCTATGGGTATTCTCGCCATCATGTATGTCTGTCTTCCAGTCAGTACGTTCGATTTTTAAAAGGTGACACTATAAAGGGAGAACAAAATCACAAATAGAGTTATTGTCCTTTAAAGGGTGTTTTTATCAGGATTTGTCAATAAATGACCTCATAGAATTTAAACTTTTGGACTGAATATATATATCGTAGCTGCCTTAGGACCCTTGTCGAAATAGAGCATATTCGGATAACAATATACAGAGTTATCTCCCTTTCGAAATTTTCATGTGAATGTAATAGTTGTGAATCCATGAATGTTGAAGAACGAAATGAAGACATAATCCATGTGTAATAGAAATGTTGTGGTATGCTTTATATTAAACTTTTTGGAAGGTAATTTCATGAATTGTTTACATTTTTTAAATACACATTAACAACAAAATGGTTAATCGGTACATCACAAGAACGTGACCACCCAATATGGCAAATACTGAATATATATCTTGGCTTCCTTAGGCTGAGTTCACATAGGAGTATACTATTGGGGTATACGGTACCTTAAATCGAACAAGGTTATTTCATAATACCGGGTCACATAAGAGGGCACTTCGAAAACGACGTATACCTGCGTATAGAAGAGTATAGTATAGTATAGTATAGTGGGAATCGTGCGCGTTCGAATACCGAATAGCGAATACCATATCCCGTATACTCCTACGTGAACTCAGCCTTAGGAACGCTATCGAAATACGGCGTCTTCGGATTTATCTCCCTTTTCCAAATTTGTATGTATATTTAAAAGCTGTAAGCGTAATGGATGTTAAACGACGATACGAAGGCATAGATTTTTTCTAATAGAATTATTGTGGTACTCTAAATATGCAAATATTTGGAGCGCAATTCCATTACTTATTTACATTATTTAATATCCACAATGATAACTCATTATCACAAATGTCAGACTGAATGTAGATCTTTGGTGTCTTTGAAATTATATTTGAGTGGCGTATCATCTGATAGCAATTTAAAGAGTTTTTCACCTTCTCCATGTTTTCATATTAGTGTAATAGCTTGAAAGTTAATTTATGTAAAACCACCAAAATCATAATACACAATTTGTGAAAATCATTTTGACCACAATTACCTTCATTCCAAGCTTCAGATTACATGCTAAAGCTGGAGTGTTCAGAATAGACAACAAATTGAAGCATGGTTTGGTTTGTAGTTTTTCATTATCAGTCGTCTGATGGCCTGAGTTAGATAAAATAAGTTTTGTGACTATGGAACTATACTCACACTGGTGACTTGATATAGTAATATTTACATTAGTTGTGGAATCCCAACATTTTCTGCGTCACACAGTGCTGAATCCTTTTATGACCTCTTGGCATTAATTCTTGTTTATACCTTTGCCATCACTTGTCTATGTTTACAGTTTTAAGTTAATCAGTTAACAAGTTTATATTTTACTGAATTGCTTGGGATCACAGCTGGAATCCATGGCTCAACAAATTTTGCCCCAGGGAACGAGGGGAATTTTTGTGATTACAAGGTATTGGTTTTAAAAGTTCAACAATTTAATGGCGATAGAACTTCCACGTTTTACAATGTAAATATTTCTTTTATTTGTGCATATAGGGAAGAACATTGACTAAAATAATCAAGCTAGCAGAACCCTCGCTAAAGTTTGAAAAAGTATGCCCACAATCCTGGCCAAAACAACTTTTCCCACTTTGGTTTAAGAATAGTTTCTTCCTTCGAAGAGTAAAGGTCCTGGTGCTTATTGCCATAAAGCAATCCTGACTGTGGTAGGAGTTGAATGAAATTAAATGCTAGCTTTGAAGACAATTGATCAACTAATTTTTAAGATATATTTATGTACATAATAAAATTTACAAAATGGTAGCCATATTTGCAGACAAAATTTGAAGAAAAAAAAACGCGCAACACAAGCCATGCAAACTATTATCCATTATTACAACAAGAGATATCTACTATTAAAATATGTATTTAATATGTGAATTTGTTTTGATGTTTTGTGTTCAGAACACATACAGGATTGAATATCGCAAAGTATGCAATGGTGGATATATAAAAGATGCAAAGGTGGCCATTTTGTTTTTTGATACAGGGTGAAATGCAACCAAATCCAGGGTATTAACAGAACAAGATAACATTGAAGTCAACTGCTTAATTTCTTTTAAAATAATTTTCCCAACATGTGCATACAGATACGAATCTTGTAACATTACTCACCGAGTGACGGCCATACTGTTTTGCGAAATTTGGTGAAATGAAATCCCATCTGTTGTCTTACCAGAAGGAAGCTATTTTTCTAGTTTGAAATTAGTCCGTTGCTTAGTTATCAAGTCTTGTGTTCACAACACATACAAACGTGAATATTGTAAAAGTAAGAAAGGCGCCATATTGTTTTACAGAATTAGTTGAATCCAAACCCATTCGCCGCAGTAACGGGAGAAAACTACTGTACAAGGTTAGAGTTAATCAAATTATCATTTTCACAACAAATAGTTAATTTGTGTGAATTTATAATCTATATTTGAGTTCACAATACGCACAGGCATGAATATTGTAAAATTACGCAATAACGGTCAAATGGTTTAATGTAATTCGGTGAAATGCAATCCCATCCGTCGTCTGAACAGGAGGAAGATGACGTTAATCGATGGATTTGTTTTCAAGCTAGCGTGTACACTAACATTTGTGACGGACTGACGGAATGAGGGACGGAAGGGCGGACTGACAACAGTATATCTTAGTCCTCTCTTCTATAGTTGTGGGGGAACAATAAACTAGTATTGTGACTGTTTGATTGTATTTATGTTACCCCAATCCCATCCTCTTGGTAGAAAAAAGATACAAAAATGTTTTAAGGCCAATAGACTTGCAGGCTGTTTAAACAGAAACAGTGAGAAAGTATGGAAATGGAGAAACAAGGGTGAGAATAGAACTTTGCGGTATTGTGCTTTGTAACTTGTACCTTTAAAAGTGAAATCTACTCTAGATAAACATGCCGGTAAATAGACTTAAATGAGTGTTTTCAGTTGCTGTGCGAAATTGCGGATATGGTGGAACATTGCCTGTATAATACATGTACTGATTGTAATAAAAAAATTTATAGTTGCTGTTGAATCTGCCTTGAATAACGACATATAGAAATTTGACAGTACAGAAGCTATGAAACAACCTAATATAAACAAAACCCAAAATTCTACCATAAAAAACTGCTTAGACGGACAGTCAGATTGACAGACAAAGTTAAATCGATATGCCGCCCAATATATTATTAGATAATTAATAATTAATTTATATTACATCATATTTTGTAAGGAAGTTCTGTACATGCAGTGAGCCCAATATACAATTGGAGACTCATAATGAGTTTCTGTGGAAGAGGACAAAAGAAAAAACAAACTGAATTCCATCAGAGGTTTTTTTTTATTCATTCGAAAATAATTTGGGTTTTGCAGCCTTTAAATAATCCATTGAGATTTAAAGGAATCTAGCATTGTGATGTGTTCCTCCCCATGGTAATCAACCGTTTCAAACATAATCCACCCGTAAACCAATCTCCCAAGGGGTCTAACATTGCCAGCCATTTTTACACCTCTATCACACCGGGTTTTATGTTAAACACTACAAGTCATCCTCTACAGACAACGAGACTTTTTCTCGGAAATTTCTTATCCCAAAAGGATTAATTGTTAAGTGCAATCGTTTCTTGAATAGACTAACACCTCCATTGTTCCAACATCGATATTAGCATTACTCATACACTGCGTATGCGTGTGCACAAGCACTGAGATTGTCAATGGTGAAGCAATTAAGAAAATTGTCTGATGTATTCTCTTTTTTTCACAAGAATGGACACCATAACAATAAAAAAGACATTGGTGCTCTTCTGTTAATCAACTAAACACTTAACAGATTTCACCGAAAGGGAATATAAAGTGGATGTTACCTTTGTGTTTGTCATTGAAAGGAGGAATTGGGAAGTATGGAGACGCTAAATCATTCAGATCTTTGATCATTACATTTTCACACCACGAGGAAATACTTAAATAAAATATAAACGAAAGGTAAATCAACGCGTTTTTTCGCTTTAATATTACTCATCACAAAGACCCGAAGGCATTCATCCATGATTACAACGTAACGCGAAAATCAGAAAACACACATATATATACTTAAATATGAATGCATAGCACAATAAAATCTTCTTGGTGGTTGTCGAGTTTCACATTTACTTATCCAAAAACCGGATGTAACATTAATAACATACCTGAGCAAAAATAGCGAGCCCGGCCAAACCGTGGGGTGCCTTTTCTGCTTGGGTAAAGTTGGCATATAACTCGCAGTTGTATGCCATTATTTGTAACTGAAATGGAATAAAATTGTACACCATTAACGAGAAAGCCCACACATGTAAGCAATAACTAGGATAACCAAAACCAGTTAAAATGTTTGATGGAAACGGTATAATAAATGGATTTCATTATACATACAATAGGCTTTACCTTACTGTCTGCAGCTTAATGTGTTCTGGACGTTAAACGGTGTTCAAGCGAATACGTTTTTCAGCGGTCATTTGTAGGAAACACAAGTTCCAAATGTAACAACTATGACCGAAATGTAAGCAAATGGACAAGTCTTTTAGACGAAAAACCAGTAATCGATGCCTGACACTCCGGTATAATCCAGACTGGTGTCTTGAGCTCGTATTCAACTCCCTCGACATTTTAAGAGGTATAATCCTGTCAAAACTTCGTGTTAGTTGAATACGAAATAAAGACGCCTTATCCTTTTTCAAACAGATTCTGGGGGAAAAGAACAAGCTACGAGGTCTTGGGACCCGTTCCACAAAGCGATCTTAACCTCGGTTCATCTTTATTGTGATCAGTGCTGAAGGTATTGTGTCGTCATGATAATTAACATCAACGTTAGGGATTAAAGATTCCACTTCCAAACTCAGATGGATTGTCAAAGGTCCAGGGGTGGGTGGGGTGTGAGGGGTGAGGTCAATAACAGACCTGTGTGATAAGAAACAAGCCAGGTTTTGGGGGATAAACTCGAAACAGAAGCATACAGACTCGACAACTTATAGGCCATGGCTTTAATTCAATTATGGTATTGGTATTCGTATGCTATTTCGTCGTAGTTCTCTTGTTTTTCTTTCAGGTAAACACATGACTTACCTCAGCAGGAAACGTTAGCCCATTGATCTGATGTTCGCCGCCATCGAAGCCTATACTACCGAAATGGAACTTGACATGTTTTACACAATATTTATAGGACAACGGCCCTGCTGTGAGGAACACATTCTGCGCAGTCGTGTCGTTAACGCTAAAGGTCACTTCATTTCCGTTATTCATCAAGATTCCGCTGATCTGGGAAAACAAACAGAAAACAAGAATAAACACAATGGGGGAGGAAATGAGTTAAACAAAGCCTTGAGCAAAACGAAACAGTAGTTATTGACAGAGAGAACCGTATGATTGATTAACTGATTAGGCTTAGTGGCAATGTTCATTACTTGTAACGCTATGTTCCTTAGAACTTGTAATATTTGCTTGGAACTCAAAATGAACAACAGAAAAAGCATATGGACAATGTTGCATGTTACTGGTACGTAATTCAGAACGGACACTCTAGTGAAATATAGCGTTGACAGTTTTCTTCTTCCGCCAGTATCTTAACACTTCCACACATCGACGCTCAGTCTGCTGAATGTCTAAAGCCATTCTAGACTGGAAGTCTGATGTTGAGTTTCAGCTTCATCGAAAAAAGGCAAAGCAACAAAAAGGATTTCTGTCAGTTCCCAGAGACCATATTTTTGACATATTGCGGAAAATAAAGAACTTTCATAACGGTCTATTTCGTGTTTCTTCAAAGTCATTCAACTTAACCAGTCAATATATATTGTCTATCCTAAATAATACAACTAACACGGTTATATGTGTATATGACCGCCATGTAAGTCTGAGATTTTGTCAGACGGTATACTCTGTAGAATATCTGGCGGGGATATTGCCTCAAGCAAACCTTATATGAATGACTCGACTAAAGGCCTAACCAGGGTGCTTTAATACTCTGATCAACCCTAGCCATAGATTATTGACCTCACTTAGAATGAGAACAGCAGGAGAGAGATTTTCGCTCAGGGCAATTGATGCTTAAGATATTGGCTCCGACACTGAAATGGCGTTAACAATTCGGGCTACTCGAGGAGAAAGACATATCAAAGCTCTTTCTATATTTCTTTTTGATCCCTTCAATTTTATCATTAACTTCCTTTCTACCCCCGTCATAATGTTAATATGACACCACTGTTTAAATAGAATATGTACTTTTGTTCCAAACTTATTGACAGTGTTCTACCGAACAGTTTGCATGCTGGCGTCTTTATTTAAGAGAATTGGGACATTAATAAAGACAGCACAACGGTCATTCTATCAAACAAAGCCATAAGAAATAGCAAACTAATACAGTGATTGGAGAATTTTTAGTCGAGATGGATAATAAAACAATAAGTCATAGTGAAGTTTTTTTCCTTTTCGTAATAGATGTGAATATTCAGCCGGGGTTATAAACGACTGAGAACAATAAATATTAGAATCGCAAAAAACATCGTGGAATTTCATGGGTAGACAATGGCACCCGTCGGAATACAGTTATCACACACACAATGTCCATTACGAATTCGGTTTGGGTTGTCAAACTTATCATGACTGTTAAGTAAGGCCACTGAATAACAACAGGCCAAAATTTGAATTAAAATATATGACTGGATTAAGTATATTTAGATATGTTGTCTGCTTCATTGAAGTTATAAATCTAACACTGCCAATACAAGGGGGATTGTTTGGCTTGTGCAAATTTATTTTACGCGTCTTTAATTGTATTCTATCAAATGAATTATTAATCCATATCGCAATTTGCCCCAAACTTTAATATTACTTTTCCCCATCATTCTGAGGAACTGAAAAGCAATACGTCTACACGAGGACCAAGGGAATGTAAATATACACACCAAGACATGTATATGGGAAGACAAGCTGTAGGCATTCATTTTTAACGAAATTATGGGATGTGAAGATTATTTAATACCCATACACATTCTACTTTAAACTCATCCAATTGTCTATTCATGATTGATACATAATATTCCTCATCCAATTAGCATTTAATACGATCATATTTCCCATTGGCCCATCTTTAAATACAAATAATGACGACAAAATATATTTGTTTTTTTGATAAAGTGAAGTTTAAATTGGCAATACGTACAGGTACAATTATGTTCAATTGAGAAGTTTAGACAAAATCCAAAGATTCTAGAAAACTTTTAAATTTGAATGCTGTTACTATTAGGCCTACTTTATAATGGATGAAGTTGTTTCTGAACAGATTCTAGTCCAAATTACATAAGGTTCTACAAGTCTGTTTCTTGATCAAGAGTAATAGCAAATCCAGTCTTTAAATCTTAATAACGAAGATAGCAGCGATCCGTTCTCAATTCTGTAACTTTAATATGACGATTAGATGACCGTTTTGTAGATGTAAAATGTCTTTATACGAAAACCACTTTGTCGAGCTTGCAATTAAAGCATATTTGAGTTCTAAATTTAAGTTTTTTAAAACGAGGCCTCGCATCTTATTCCATTATAAACATTAGTTGATGATTTTCCATGGCACGAGCAACAGTGAATAGAACCGTTATGTCATCCAAAAATATTTTTCACTGCGATATTTCATATTAAATATGACACGATGTATTTTTACAGGGATCAAGTGCTAAGGATGCATACAGAAATATCTTAGTCCTTGTATATACCATTTTAACATTCTCTTATATATATTTTGAATAAATACAGAGAGAAAAATTTGCTTGCCTTCACCGGGATTCGAACCTGTGACCTTTGGGTTACAGGCTGCCGATAATTCAGGAAATATGCTGCATCTAATGATAATGTTCTGTAAAAACTTTATCATTAGATGTTTAAGCATCCTCTGTGAAAGTAGATTAATTGTCATACTCAACGAGTATGAACAATTAATTGAGCAAATGTTTGATGATCAATACTTTACGGTTTCAGACAAAATTTCAGTCGTTACTACTTCTACAAAAATGTGTCATTTAAGTGAGAAAATAAACCCCAAAGTTTGTTGAATAATATAATGGTAAACAACCATAAAGCCATCAAACAATGCTGTATCCACTCCGGACGTCAATATATTTCAGGCAATGTTTGTCCTTTTCAGCAAGGTCGGTCCCTCAATCAAGGGGCCAGTGGATTGATTAATAACAGAGAAAACATCTTCAAAGGTCTCACTCACATGTGACTTGTTCTGCGAGATCCTCCTCAACGTAACACTTCAGGTCGCCATCGACTTTGGAAATAAAAGGGAAGTTGTCACGTAATTTATGAGGTCTTTTCACGAGGTCCCTTTTTCCTCTTATTTCCAGTCTGCCCGTCAGCAGTCAACCACCGTCCTCAACTTACGTTACATTGTCATTATCTGTCTGAGTTTACTCATATAACTGTTTTAGACAGATCGCCACCCTAAACTTATAGAACGACTTGAAACAGCGACATGATCTGGGCTTGATTACAGACAAAAAGTGAAACAAATATCGTTTAAAAGAGCAAGGAAAGTTTAGAGGTACGATAGTCGACTCTTCCTCTCGTTTTCAAACTTTGCATTCCCAACGACCGAAGACCACAAACGAAATGCCTAACTGAATAGCATGAATTTAAATCTTGGTTAAACGATATTATGATTTTTGTCAAAATATCATTCAGCCAAAACGCCTGTCTATTAAAACACATCTTGGCATAATCTGCAAGGTAGTCTTTGGAAAGTAAACTGAACAAAGTAGGGCTAAAATAAAGTCTAGACTACATGCTGAACGATCCGCTGTGCCTTTAACTTCGGGTGCTTCAAGTAAAAACACGTCAAGGATCTACATGTTATTAAATATAAAGATATTAAACGAAGGTTCATTATGTTTTACATGTTTTATTTTAAAATACCACAATGACGGAAGTGGTGTTTCTTGATGTAATTATCACTGACGCACTGTGGTAATAGTTTTTAGTCAACTAAGAGTTAAAGCTAATCTTTTCTATATGTAAAGCCTTTTTTGTTTCACTCTGGTTTAAAAAGCCTTAAAAACCTGTACTAACATGTCATTTTATACCAGAGAAATGAATAGTCCAATTATACAGAAACTCTATTTAAATCCTCTTTCAGAGCATCTCAGTCATCATGCTCAACACTACTCGCACGAAAGTACAGAGACTCAAAACTCTACATTGCCTGGCATATTAGAATATACTTAGACTATGATAGTGGCGGACACAAAGCCCGCTTGTCTGTTTTCTTAATTTACATTTAGCATTACATTTTTTTGTCTTTAAATACAAATTAATGCTTGAAACACGCGTATTGCAACGATCCATCTCCCCGAGGGGCACATAAGTGTTCGTAAAACAGTACAATCTTTGTGGAGCAGCTGGGCTTTTACTGTTTTAGATTTTCCCTCCACCCTAATCAAATGTTAGCTTATAAAACCCTTTGTGTAACAGATGCGATCCATAGTTAAAACGTCTTACTCTTCCGCTATTATCTTAAATATACCTTATTTGTGCTGGTTTATGTCTGTACCACGGGCATCTCCTTGATTTATTTGTGTTCCAAACAACTAGTGACTGGCGAACTCACAAAAAATACATTATATTTAGGATTGTTCTTTCATTTCCTTTACAGGCGCCAAAGGCCATAAAAATAGCACAATTTGTATCAAAAATAAGAAGGAGTCGTCATGCCATCCTCCTTCCGGTTTCTCCAGCAGACGACAGTGATTTGACAGTTTTCCCTCTAATTAGGGTGATTAAAGAATCATTAGATAACAAAACATGACGTTGTGATGTGGGTATATGGCAGCTACCAAAAGCCGATAGAAGCCATTGTTTGCACATTATCTGAAGGAACATTGTCTCCGGAAGACGGCTGCTCCCGATTGACTAAAATTGTACCGTATATATTGTTCTCGTTGAATGTTTGTGCAGCTATAACATTCTGGTTTCCTAAATACCATAGAAAACAAAACCCTTCCAGTTAATGACAAAGAAATAAGACAAGTCACACGTTATTTATCATTTTTGCTTTTATGTTTTTACAAAAGTATTGTTATGTTAAATGGCTTATATTATGTCAGCAGATGGCAGCTGTGATTATTTTTTGTTGACCGATAGGACAATAAGTAAATGTATTAATAACTGTTTCATTTATTCAAAATAAGTGTTACAATGGGTAAGGCTCACTCTTAAACCGTCAGCTCTCCTGTATTATCAAGTAAATGATGTATACATTGGAGAGTTTGAGATTTACCTTTTATGTATAATTCTATACATTTTCCACATTATTAAAAGGTTGTTTAAAAGTATTTGTATTGTCGCATTGTTTATAATAGGTCTAGTAAAACCACTCCATTCCAAGATTTATCGTGGGTTCTATTCCCAGACGAGTGTCAGTCTGCACACGTTCTGAGCTAGAGTCTGTTCAAATCAAATAATGTGCAGTCACAAATATAACGAAAATAAAATACTTTACTACAGTTCAAATTATATATACTTAAGTAGGAATGACACCTAGGTTGGTAGAAATATTTTAACTCGAGTATACAATATGCATATAGAGGTGTGAATGTCGAAAATTTCAAATTAAGTACAGATTTTAAAAACTACATGACAAATATGACCTAAGTCTATCGTGAGCCACAGTAGATAAAAGCTTTTACAAAAGGACAGAAACCATTTCTTATGGCTCAACTACATTATAGTTTGACACTTACTCGTCTGATTTTCAGAAGTTCGTTAACGTTTGAAAGGTTAAGTCAATTAAATATCTTCCAACAATCATTGGAATTGAGAGTGTAGAGAACCATACTTCAATAATGGCGCTATTCTAGTTATAAGACATATCGAAAATGTCCCTTCAATCCACTATAGGAAATGTGACTAATGCCTCCATTTATTTGCATTGTGAATGTCAACCGTGACATTTTCTTTGTGCTGAGTATTGTGAATTTAACGGAAATAAATATTTTATCACCATTGTTACATACACATGAACAAACAAAGCTCTCAAGGAGACTTGCGAACGCATAAACCTATCATTAATAAATACCAACCATTATGGTTTCTGTGAATGTACGTTTTGTAAGAGCAATTGAACTATAAAGGCAGCACATGAAAAATTCAACATCTTTTAAGCTTTACTTCGGCAGTCAAGTATATTTCGAAATACAAATAATGCGACGAGATAACGAAGCAAAAGAACAATAATATAACTAGCTGTGTGTTTAATCTGTCCCTCACGCTAATGGTAGCATGTTCTTAGAGGTGTCATGATGTCGACTGAAGCACTGGTGGAAGATCAGTATTCTATCAGATCGAAACAAATCACTCCAATCAATCGATCGATTGTTAATAAATCAAGCAATTAATACATCGATCAATGCTACTTAAAAACTCCAGATTACTTCAATTTAATAGTACTAGTGTTTGTTGATCTTTAGATTGGTTAAAACATCCTGCTTAAGACAACGTGTATCACCAGGAGTTTTCTCTAACAGTAAAGTCATACTAACACAAACTAGAATAATGTGTTTTGTTTCGTTGAAGACATTGTCTCTCCCCTTCCAAGTACAGACCGTACGATTGTATTTGGAAAAAAATTATCCTCTCTAAACAACGGATGTCAGTTTGTAGAGAATCCAACATAGGAGCCACAATAATATTGTGTGAGTAGATTCCGTACCTGGGGATGATGTATATAAGATTATCTGCGGCAGTGGTGTTCTTAATTAAATACTGGTATGTTTTGTACAAATAGTTTCTGCCTCTTTAATTGGTCACATCAAATCATTTACGGCAAACCAAATACAGTTCCATAATTCTCTTTCTTGATAATGAGTAATAATAAATAAAGATTTGACATTTGATATGACAAAGCATCGCCTTATGGTCTCGGTGCCACACAGAATCCAATTATAGCGGCCAGAAACTGAATCAAAGAGTTGTGGAATAACATTATGATTACACAGGTAGGGTATCATCAGTATGAACGAAAGGCAAGTAAATTTTGGACGCAACGTCGATAGCCAACAATAAGATTGTTACACCTTTCGATTCCAAGCAGATCAGGTGGAACTCGTTAAATAAATCAAGTGCTATACGTAACGAGCTCCGACAGTGCCATGAAGGCGGTTTATTTGGAAAATGCGACACGAATTCGGCCATGCACTCTGTCTACAGTTGTCCTCAAATGACTTACCGGTGAGGAAGGTAATAGCGATGTCTTTTTTAAGACATACATTTCTGGTTCTCCGCCGAACAGCAGTTATGCATTAAGTCCTTATATGAGTGGAGTAGGGCGACGAACATCAATCAAACAAACAACTCAAAGGACTGATACATCAGCTGTGGGGGTTGGTCATATTTTATTAGTCCACATGTAATGTCTGTTAGTCCATGTATATGTTTCATGAATTTCTGATTTTATCGGCAATACTTGCCCAAAACTTTAACATCTTGGGGATCGTAACAGTGTTAAAGAAGACATTAAGTTTTGTGGACTAGATTTTTATTTTCTACATTCGACCAAACTAAGATAGCTTTCTTACAAAATCCATTGTACACTTTATACGATTTATTGCTAAAAGCGTCTTATTTCTACCGCCATTATCTAAATCTGCCTTGTTTGTGCAAATATTTGTCTGTAATACAACCATTGAATTGATTTAGTAGTATTCCAAACAAATTGTCATTGGAGAAGGTTAGAAAAAAGGAGAATAAGTTTAGGATTGTGCTTCATTTCAAGAGAACTGAACAAGTAATGAGAGCCCTTAAAGGCGCCACAGACCACATAAACAGTATAATTTGTACCGAAAATAATATCTCCTTCCTGATTCCTCTGAAATGAACCAAGATAACGATATCGCGGACCGGATTATGCTTTTTTCAGCAATAAATAGGGCGATTAAGGCAAGAGTTAAATAAGAAAAAATACCGAGATGATATCGAGTATCTGGCAACCAATAATAAGCTAGCCGTTGTTATGGGAGATTTTCAGTCAATTTTGTAAAGAATCATTTCTCCCATAAGTGTAATCTGTCAGAGTGACTAACGGCTTGTGAACAATTCATTCACGACCATAAACTTAGCAACATGCCCTCAAGGTCTGTAATAACACAAGACAGTGACTTTGGCTGAACGCACTTTACATTGAAGTAATCAATACATGGGGCAATTGTCACTGCATTTTACCATAAGGGAGACGTCTTGTTCAACACTTTGTTCTCTTTCTTCTTTGTTGCGAACAAAAACAAATCCGTCTGATTTTGCACACAAAGGACAATCCTGTTATGTTTTGACGAATATACAACCCAAATGCGAGAACAATTTAATAACCAAGACGCTTCATTGTTACAATAGGGTAACTAAGTCTATGGAATTTTAATGTTTCCTTACATTTCTTCTTATTTATTTCAAACTATATTTTTTACTTCTACTACTATTACTGAATCAACGTCTTTTTAGCGTACATGTTTTATCCTATTGTGCCTAGTATACGCATACTGGAGACTAGACGTCATTTTATGTCGAAAAGAAATTATAAAACAAACTGACTTTGATGGTACAGAATTCAAAAAGAATATTTTTCAGAGAACAAGTAGGCATCATTCTGTAAAAAAAATGTGGATTCTGCCACAAACAAGCCAAGTTAACAAAGACGAACGGTAACTTTTAAATTTTTATTCAGCAGCAACGGGATAATACGTATATCCCGGTGGAGGCAAGCAAATTTGTCTCTCTTCATTTATTCAAAATATATATAGAAAATATAACGCCAGCTTACTGGCCAATTTACGGCACTTATCATATCAGGTGGAATATTGCCTCCAGCAGTCCCCATTTGTCTGCTTTGACTCAAAGGCCAGTCTGTTTTAATACACCCGCTGATCAACCCCAACCACGGGTTTATTAACATTTCTGCGTCAAGAGATTGAAAAAAGAAACGATTGATTTTCGCTGACGGCAAGTTAAGCTCAACTTACTGGCAAGGGCACTCCAGCTCCAGTCTGTATTAACGATATGGGGCATGCTGTTCGGACGATATCTTAAACATTTTCATACAGCTATAGTAATGAATTTCTCTCCTGCATGCCCATTTTCACGTTTTGATTTACAGAAAATCAGGAGTCGGAAATGACAAATCTAATCCAATTCTGACGATTAAACTATAATCATCTACAAACATGAAAATTTTGCGAAAGATTGGTTAAATAAATAAAGTAGCTTTCAACAGTTCGTTTTATTGCCATAGTAAAAAACAATAGTATCATTTACTTTCTATTTCTGTGTTTTGTATTATATTACATGCAACACTGTTGGGTTATTCTCAAATGTGTCGAATACCTTCGTTTGTATTGATTGAGGACGTCAACCTTGACATGCCTCTGTGACTACTGAAATTCTGTGTCACTAAATATTTATTACCTTTATACTGCAGGAACAGACACAGGCTCTCTACGGCACCTGTAAACCTATACTCCTAGCATTCATAAATACCATCCACTATGATATCTGTTATTGTACAGTTGTGAATGCGGACAATGAAACCATGAAGTCAGCATATGAAAAATTAAATATCTGTATAACCTGAGCACTTTCGCTCAATTCGAAATACAAAGAAAGCAACAATATACAGATGTAAGAACAATAATATGCCTATATGAAAAGCATATGAAGACGGGGTCGTTACGCCCATAACGTCAACTTCGCCTGCAGTTTCATAAATATTGCAATTGAATTATATTCATGCATGTAGCCAAGCAATTATATGCTTCTCGTAGGTATTATGATTACTGTAAATTTCCAAACAGAAATGCAGTCGTGGAAAACAAGTTTGTATACTTTATATATCTCGGACAAAATGGATGGACTAAATTCAAAATTAAAACCGCCAAAACTGTTGATGTACTTGGAAAGAATCAGTTAAATATTATTGTTGTCGCAGTCACTTAGATACTTCCATATAGATAAATAATTTGCGTTTGGAATACAACGCCAGACTCCAAGGCTAAACCATTCAGCACTAATCCATTAAATGTTACTAGAAGCCTGTGGCTGGGTATAGTCACTGTGTTCGTAGACATCTTGTCATATAGATTCGTGAAAGACTCCACATTGTTCATATTTTACACACACACACACAAAAAACAAAAAGTCGAATCGGAGCGACAGTTATGGCATCGCTTTGTAATTGGCTCATTGTGGAGAAAGGCAAAATGAGACAAAACAGCCAACCTCCTTTTAGGATAATAATATTTTCCCACAAACTTCATTTACTTCAAAATTGGTCACTGGCGCCATAAAGGAACATTGCGATGTCTTTGGGTGAATCCTGTCTATTCTCAAAATATTCAAGCTGATGTCGGTCTTTATGTGAATTATTTTCATTCTTAATCTATTCAAGATATCAAATAATATAAAAACCAGACGTAGAAGGGTGTTGGGGGGGGAGCAAGAATGGTAAGTGTAAAATAATGGCGACTCAACATAAATCCGATAATACAGCTTAGACTCGTTGTTGTTCTTTTGCCTTTGACATATTTTGGGTTACAATTAATCGGCACCATGCAAAGCGACTAGGTGCGGAAGGGATGGTCGTCCACATACTGCAAACAAAAGCGCTTACGTCATTACACAAATAATGTCTTTTATATATCTCATTAGTAAACATTGATATGCTTTAAAGATCATTTACTAATTATCGAATGTATGGAATTAGGTCCATATCTTGTTTTCGTCTTTGCAATGAAATTACATTATTACTAATTGGCAGTGGTAAGTCCTTTACCATCCTTTGACAGTGATGCCTTTGATCCTGCTGTTATCGCCTTACTTTGGCTCGATCCTGGAGGCTATCGCAATACAACGGTCAAAAGAATAGCTAAAGGCATTTCAACAGATGATAGATGAGGATTACATTCGATACTTCTCCAAACTCTGCGCTTTTTTATTCATTCTGTGTTGAAAGACGTTCAAGTATAGTATCCAAATGCAGCGGTACCTCCATGTCACCAAAATACCAGCATTAACTACTGCGCTAGGGAACACACTGACAAGATCTTCTAAAGACATAGAGCGAAAGTTACGGACAAACAAAAATATAGTCAGGGACTAACATTATACAGCTGCGAAAACTAAAATGCTACAAAATATGCCGGAAGAATATCAACGAAAGTTACGCGATCAGGTGATTATAGGGGTATCTATATAGTAAGAAAATATGTTTCCAATGTCCCGGGTATTTAAACTCCTATTATAACTGTAGTTGTTAGCTAGTCGATAGCTATCTTCAAAGTTCTAGTTAATAATTTGGGAGCAATGGAGCAATATAAATAGTTAAAAAAACAACATTTCCGTGTAACCAACCATAAAACACATTCTGATTTACCACCCAAGCTTTGTTTGTTTGTTGGATTGTAGCTTTATGTCGTACTCGACGGTATTTCACTTATATGACTACGGATTGTCCACTTTATACGGTTCCTTTCTTAAATGCGGTGGAAAACCGAGAGGAAACCTTGTGAAAACTTCCGCCGCGATTGCTGGAGCCACATCGTGTGACTCACTTACATACCCCAAGCTTTGTGGGAAATAGCAGTTATTGTATTATGTGTGTTTGTTTGGTGAGTGATAGGCTCCATACTTCTGGTTTCGTTTCTACTTATTTGACAGCAATGCCAAGAGCCTGAAGATATTTATACATACTGACATGTCGAAACTACACCAGAAGTAATGATGGTACATGTGGAATATTCTTTGAAACTTTATTTCGAAGATCAATTTACCTAAAATTGAACTGCACTAAAATAATTCGGAGAATAGTTCAAGTTACGTCAATGCAAGATATCCCACTGTTACACTTCGGGATAGTTATAGTGATTCTGCACTATGTAGAGTTTATTGACGATTTGCCTTCAACCGCGTGCTGCGATTGCACATTAAACACCGCAACACTGATAGGCAGTGATAAGGACTTCACAGGCATATATAAAGAATTCCCTCTATGCCTCTTTTGTAGAATTAGTTCCTAAACTGGGAGATATCATTATGCATGGATCAAAGAAATCACCAGAGGCGCTTTCAACACATGTGAATTATCTTTTTTTTTTATTATCTTAAAACGCCTTTGTAAATTTTAAAATCGTTTTAAACATACTAATAGTATGTTTGTTTGTTTGATTGGGGTTTAACGCTGTACTTAAAGTTATTTTATTCACATGACAGCGTGTCAGCCTAAGGAAACCATTAACGACGCCACTGACTACAAACAAAGACAAAACAAGTCTAATACAGGACGATCACAGGAGCTTTCGCCGTACCCATTATCTACATTTCTTGTTGTAACAACAACTATCATTGAAATGTCTTGACATTTCTTTGTATTGTTCTATGCCATACTAAAGTACTTGTATGGATAACTTAGTAATACCATTTATGGAATAAGATTCGCTTGTCAGAATTGAAAAATAATAGCATGTATTGTTTTATGTGTATAATCATATTGACATGATCAGCCTTGCGTTTTGAGGGTTTCTGGACTAAAGAAAAGGCTATAATCGTTTGGCTCACGACATCGGAAACCATCGGCCTATCATTCATAATATTACATGTCAAATCGATGACATACTTTAGCCTTCCATCTCTATTATTCTTTATTAACTTAGACAACTGTTGAACATTTTGCAATTTGGTTTTGAATACAAATGTACGATTTCCGATCAACGAGTAGCCATTTGATTGCAATTGCAGCGATTGAGCAGTCACTTGATAATAAGTAATGTGTCTTCACATCGTTGGCCATTATACTTCTGTAGCGTGAAGAATGCAATGAAAGTGCCCTGTGTTTGTTTAATACTTCCAGTTTGTCAAATCATTTACTTCGTCTTAGGAATCCAGTGTTTTGAAGATTATTTTGCATTTGTAATGAAGACAAACAAATAAAGCGTTAGACGACTCAATGTGCGTTCTGAAGTGGAAACAATATTTATTACAAATCGGAAAGATACTTTGTTTAAAGGGATAAACTTTAACAATAACAACTAACTCTTTATGCTCTGTTATGCAATATACGATTTAATGTTTATATCAACGTCGTTGGTTCTTCTGTTAAGAGATCAACCGTATAAAAGTTATGTTATTATCTACAAAGGTATATATCAAATTGCCAATGCAAATGGGAAAGTGTTATGAATGTAACACCAATGTAAGAAATGAAGAGATGACATCAGAGCGAGCGATGTTCTCTTTCTGTCAGGATGGTCATTGGTTTATAGATCAGACTAAGATGTAAAATTTACTGCTTCACTTTGGCTATCAGAAAGCTAGTCCGCACATAGTGTTCATATTGTCATTTAACTTCACTCTGTGGTTACATGTTTAGCTCTACAAAATTACAAATTAGCAGCTTAAATAATTTGACCGCTTGACTTTCCATGTACGTATATCGTGTTCAAAAAAGTCCACACAGACGTATATTATACTGTCGGCCTGAATATAGGCCTACATTTGTATACCAACTTCTTGGTTCTTTGTACATTCTGAACGTATACCAACTTCACAGTCGTCATTACTAGAACTCTCTTAGCATGTTATAACAGAGCAGTAAATTATTAATTCCGTTTCCTCATGCACGTATAGATAGTATCGCCAACAAAGAAAGAAAACACGCCAAACAAACAGAAACGCATTGCAAAAAATAACATTTTTGGATTTTTTTGGCCAATAGTGAGAGTGTTTTGAGTGTATGGAAACACAGCATGTTTCCAAAGTATGATATCTGTTTAATTGTTTGTTTGTTTGATTGGTGTTTAACGTCATACTCAAGGGTATTTCACTTATATGATGACGGACAAAAATACAGAACAGCACAAACAAATCTGCTTCCCGTTACCCT
>JAQQZZ010135302.1:0-13505 GCA_030265115.1 Mopalia vespertina | reverse complement strand
AAGTTTTTTTTGTGACCCCCCCCCCCCCCCCCCCTCTTTGAAATGTGTATTTTAATTGACTAATTGATGATGAACTCTTATAGCCAACTTATATATTATAAGCTAAAGTATGTCTGAATGTATTATCATCTTGCATTAAACATATCGAAAACAGAAACTGATGTTAAAATATTTTCTCCGAACACAAACTCTTCGGGAGAGATTCTATATAGGATAATCCGTGGGAAGACACAGCCTGGTTTACCCAAGCTTAACTTCAACAATACAGACACTTCATACATTTATAATGAGCATTATTCTGAGCCGCGCGTTACAATATGACATATGTCGGTGACAGGTGACGAATTGTGAGAATATCACACATCGCGGCCAAAGAAACAAAATGGCGCTCCTTTCCGATCGTCACGTGCCAAAACCCTCTTATATTTATCATATACCACTCGAGCAGGATTTATAATAGAAAACCTATTTCCCAGGCCTTCTGAGGTTTTTATTCTGGTGCCCACCTCATGCAAACGCGCGCTTTTTATTTAGTTATTCATTTATTTTCATTAATTAATTAATCAATTTTATTTTATTTTATTTTATTTTATTTTATTTTATTTTATTTTATTTTATTTTTTATTTATTTATTAATCCAAAAGTGCAAGTATAAAGCTTAAGCGTAAAAGTTTATACCTTGTAAAAAACACTTCTTCCAAAGTTCTCAAAAATTATATTTGTATAAATATTAAGATTATGCTGCAAGGAATCAAGATGTCCAAGCTGGAAAGAGATGATTCGTCTGCGGAGAATTCTGCTGAAAAACGCATTTTCTAACATTGCATTGTGGGTGCAACTGCCAATCGCCTCCAATGAAGCGAGTGTTTCTGGAAGGTTGCTCTTATGTCCATGAACCCTATGGGGATGATTCAGCTACGATATAGTATGTTACTATAACACAGGTGACAGATGAACTCATAAATGACCAACATACTTTTAGCAATACTCGGCCACTTAGCCACTCAGCCAATCAGCTTTCTACAAAATAGAAATGATTCCTGATTCTAAGGCTTGTTGGTACGTTCACCGCACGGTTCTTAGTCTGCAAAATTTTTTGAACTACAATCTGTATAAACTAAAAACTAAAAATACTTTTCTTGTTGTTGTTGTTGTTGTTGCAGGATATAGAGGTTATGAAAAGGATAGGCCGTTTTGATTACTACAAACATCCCTTGAGTCTATAAATTGAGCACACTCACAAGCTGGTGGAGAGTCAGTTTCTGTAATAATAAACAACAGTAGTCAAATATACGAACTCCAGTGAGATAATAGTTTTCTCACACCATTTTTTTCTCACCTTGTTGTGATTTTGGAATGGCTGATGAGAAAATATCGAACATTAAAAACATGACAGACCAACAGCGCCGGTATACGGAAACATCATCTTGCCTCCGCATCACTTTAACGCCACAATGTTAGTCTCGAAATGTTGGTAAGGGAGGTAATTTTATCTTTGAAAGAAGGTCCTCTGTCGTCACAACATTCGCGATAGTGCTGCTTTTAAATGACGTCACACACATTTATCCATTCCGTCCATACTCAAGGGCAAATTATCTCGATTATCGATTTTCTACATCAGGAGTCTTCCATTAAGATAACACCGAAGATGGGACGTCGTCTCTTACTGACATATGTATGCTATACACTTTTTTCTCTCTTCATTTATTCGAAATATACTATACAATAATATCCCTAATGTAGCAACACTAAATAATCAACGGCTCTAGAGTGGAATTACAACAGACGTAGAGTGAGATAGGGTTCTTTAAAAGTCTTTTGACGTTTTGGAATGATTTTCGATACTTTCTCTCTTGATTGAGACACATAGGAGCTGGCAACATTATAGCGGCCTATATTAGTTTTATCAAATGGTTTGCCCAAAAATCTCTTTGTTTTCTTTATAAGGTGTGGAGACATTAGTGTTGGTTATCCCCGATGACATGATCATGTAAGCGAACTTTGTTTTACCTTATTAGTACACCACCTTTTGTGTCTTTGTCAATTACGGTGGCCATGCATGGTTACCGAAATTTTTTCGCCGAGCTTATTTATGAGTTTTGTCAATTGTAAAGTTTGTCGAGACATTCAGATTTCCAAAATCCCTTTAACTTCTCCAGGTTTGTTTGTTTGTTTGGAGTTTAATGTTGATCTACCGTACTTCACTTACGTGACGACGAAGGAAATATCGTAAAACCCACCCCGCGCTTGTCGGAGTCACCTCGATTAACTCTTGGGACTCGACCCTGTAAGTGGGTTATCGAAAGAGGATATGTAGTCCCACAGGACCTAGAGTAAACTTAGCGGACAATCAATCATGTATGTGTGGGTCCCTAGTGAAAGTGCACATCATTATTTCTTGGAGTGTAGCCTTTTTATTGATTGTCCAGACATTATGACTCGATCCACTAACTCTCCATTAACGATATATATTTTATTGTGGGGAAATAAGTCTTTAAATAAGAAAGAAAATAGTTATATTTTTCAAGCAGTGCGTACATATATAAAATCTAGTAGAAGGTTTAATCAATAATTGTATAATTACAGTGTTATGTAGCCCATCTCACTTACTCTACGTCCATTGCGAAATAGTTTAAAGTATTAGAAATGTTTGTTGCTGTAATTAAACTATAGTATCAAACTTTACACAATATAAAGATAGTATGGTGTACCATTGTATTAGTATCTAACAAGTTACCATGCATTTTGGCAATATTTGATAACGGTAAACATAATTGTTTTTATTTGCCGTGATATTTCTTTGTATTATGTTTATATTGTTGATTGTAACAGGGTTCATAAGTTGCATCGAACTTGTCCCTAATTCCATTGATTATTATGATCAATTAGTTTAAACTAGTCCGACAGGCTAAGGACCAATTTACGCCGCTGGCCATTCTCGGGATATCTGTATGGCTTAACTGATTGAAACGTTAAGTTAGAAGAGGAAACCGTTTTTATTGACAAATAAACTTCATACGGGGAGGAGCAAATGTGGAATGAGACTATTCTTTTTTTATCGTAATCATTGTTCTATGTTGATTATTTATGCGTATCGGTAAGCTTATATACACACTGCAGTTACAATCAGTATATGTGAGTAAATGGCACAATAACGGCTCGACATGTTCACCAATAGCAAAGCCTGATTTTACATCAGGTATATTTGACTGTACTTAAGCATGTGCTCGATTTGTTCAAGCCTGGTTATGGTTTTAATAAAAGCAGGAAAATCTCAATGTTTAAACAATGCAAAGTAAAAGATACATGATCAAAGTTAACAATAGCATTATTTGTAGTCAACATTGTAAGACATGCCACGACTTTATCATCAGGAATGACTGATGTCTTCGGCGTTGTTTATCAGAATGCAGTTATAGAATGAAAAGTCAATGTAGACCTGATATGTATCAATATTGTATTACCTTGCATCGGTAATAAAATGAATATAACTGTCATGGCCTTGGTGAATCGTCAAGTTTTTCATACAGGTCTGATCAAATGATTTTGACCGCTCTCAAGTGATTTCCCCCAATGATTACCGTAACCTTTGACTTGCACACTTCAGCTTGACAGCCTCCAGGATGGTGACTTGTTAAGAGATCTCGGACATACCTGGTCACCCGTCTTAATTAATTTATTTTTAAACGGCACACATTGACTCAGCCACATCACCCAATACAGATGTTATCTGAGGCAAGTGTCGTGTTTTTTCCTGACACGTGAGCTGCTTGAGTGCCTTGGATTTGTTCATTGTTTTTTCGCATTACCGTGGTTTATAATTGCTGGTTCTCCAGATTGGCGTCAGGGATTGTGATAATATAGATATTGGACAAAGTGACCACCACGTGGCAGTGTAAGTTCGACAACTGGCAGGTAAAACACACGCACCGTCAAAAAGCACGTTCTGGCACTTGAGGTGAAATGAAGGTGAGATGTAAGGTCAGTCCCATCATATGGCTGTGACGTTTTGACCAGCACCGTTTTAGTCAGGCTTCTCGCAAACAAGTGGACAATATCAGGATTATATATCGATTTAATGCAGAGTGCGATCACATTGGAAATATAGTCTGAATGATAAATACAAATACATTTGCCTATAAGCATAGTTTATAAAGCAATTAACTCCAAATTACTTCCACAAATCCATAATGCCCTTCTTGCCTATAAACTTAGATGTGATTAATTTAGAAATATAAATATTGAATGTAGAATCGATTAATGTGAAGAGAAAATTCAGTTTATTTCAAATTTGGTCAAATAGAATCACAATGAATATTTAACGTCGAAGAATACTTTTTATGTCCACATAAATCACATTTGATGTAAACTTTTCATTAATCAATCGATTTTTGAAAAGAAAAAGACAACTTACATAGGGTTTTAACTTTTAGTGAACATTTTGACATACATGTTGCTGAGAACATGAACTTTCTGAATTTTGGACGAATAAACGTCTGATCTCACGCAATTAATGACCATTCTTATCAATTTATTGAATTTAATTTATTTGAAGAAGATGGCTCTATTCACTAGTCTTTAGTGCCCTGGTTACTGCCGCTAAAAATAATTTTAACGGCTTTGAAGACGCTAGCCTTATATAGTCAGAGGTCAATGAGTTATTGACATTTAACAGATAGTTGAAGTTACATCGGGTGGCTATACAATGGGCTCTGCTGGTAAAAAAAAATGGAACATTTCCACAATTTGAGATCATTCATATTATGACAGTCAATCTAAATTTCATTGGTCAAAATAGATCAGATCGCGCCTCAGCGCTGCCTTACTTTCAGAGTTTACAGGGCCTATATGTAGCTAGCTCCTGGAAAAAGCTTTTTTAACCTTTCCGTGTGACAATTACACCTCTACTGACCGCTCATTTAAAATCAAGCATTAACATCACACATAAATGCATACCGCGATTGTCCGTAGACACTGGACACAAACAGTTTGTTACATCTCAAAGTAGCTCCGACAAAATTGGTTGCCATTGTGACAAAGGCAAGGAATAATGTTAAACCTGGGACCTAACATGTAGACATGTTAGGTCCCAGGTTAAACTAACAAACAATTGCAATGGTCTATTCATGGGCCAACAACCGTGCGTCGAAGTGCTAAACAATTACAACAACATTTGACCCAGCCCCGTCACACTGTAAAAAAAAAAAGTATAATGACAGTTTCAGTTTTTAATCAACTTGCCTTGATGGGGCCACTATAGTAGAACAATGATTAACGTTACCATAATGAGATTAAAGAAAATACAAAAGATATCTATCTTACCGAAGAGAGCCCAGATTTCAGAAAGACGGCTTACATATTTCCGGTAAACATTTCTTTACTTGGATACAACTTATAAATTGGCCAGTTATCCGATTTCAAAGAGCAGCTGATTTTTAATAACAAGTTTCGATACAGTTTCCTTAGTTCGTGAAAGATGAAGTCCCACAAAATATCTGCCAGTCTTGGTAATATTCCCTTTTTCCGATATGTAACTTTAAAGTAAAATTGCTCTAATAAGTTGTTAACAATTGTTTTCCGTTCTGATATTCCTGTTAACTCATTTATTCATGCCAAATGGCAAACTGTGCTATGCTTGTGGATACAACTACAATTATATGTAACTGGTAAACATGTGTTTGTAATAAAGTTATAAATAAAAATACCCCCCAAAAAGACGTTGCAGCAGTATAGAATAATAAAATCATGGATATTGATCTACGTATGAAATTCGTTCTTAACTTTGACTGTGTTTTGGCACGTGGTTGAAGGGAAGTTAGGGAAGTTGACAGCAAGGAGCTTCTTAATCCTCAGAACAATAAGCGCAATTGAGATGTCACCAATAGAGCCGTGTGTCTGACGTAACCTACATGTTGTAATATGGTGTCACTTCGTTTAGAAGACCACAGCCAGTATCATGAATTGACGGACCCTCTACACGTAAACACCATCAACAGTCTCTACACTATCAAAGCTCTCTAACAAGAAAGTCTACCGATCATGTCGAGGAATATATCGAGGCATTAAAAACAGAACTGTCTATGTCCATTTGTTTACAAAAATGAGTTAAGCGCACTAATTCTGTACATATTTATATTTCTACGACAAAAATTATAATGTCCTATATATAGATAAATATATGGAATTGAGGAAACATTTAACATTCCTATATATAAAGCTTCCAAAATGTCGCTAAAGAAGATGCGCGTGTACTGTGATTTGTAGCCATTGGTATTACAAGTTTGCATGATGCAATGTTACCATTCATGGCTGTGTGCATGTGTGTGTGTATATATACTTAATATATATAATAAAGCTGGCGAGAAAATTTGTCTCTCTATTCATTTATTCAAAACATATATAATAAAGTTAATGGTAAAGGTAAAGGAAGGCGGAATAAAGAGGAAAACATGACCGACACTATAACCTGGGATGAGTCTACATACTCATCCCAGCTATAACTAACCATGCTAACAGTACCTTTACGGTCTATAGGCGTATACATGACCGACACTATAACCAACCATGCTAACAGTACCTTTACGGTCTATAGGCGTATACATGACCGACACTATAACCAACCATGATAACAGTACCTTTACGGTCTATAGGCGTATACATGTGTATGTGCCATCTGAACAAACGAATGGCGCATACAATGCCCGAGAACAGATGCTGTGGTATCTTCCTACTTCAACCGACACACTCTCTGACAGATGAACATCAGCAGTGCCACGTGTCAGTCTGTCATAGAGAACGCTGCAGCGCTATATTTTCACATCACAATTACATTCCTAAAACTATTTTATTGGGCGGATGGTGTTGTCTCGGTGTCAGCGCGTGTGTCACGACTGGAAAAAATAAGATATTAATATAGAATAGTTCAATAATTTTCGGCAAGGAGACCAATAAAGGCTGGGCGAAAAGTATTGGCAAAGCCTTAACATGTGTTTTTAAAAAAAGAAGATTTTTTTAGGCAAGAACAGAATATTGATAACTGGTTTGAATGTGTCCAAGGAGTTTAGCAAGACCATATATTCAGTACACATGTACTCGCCAGCCCTTACATATACGTAACACAGGAATATAAGTCAAGAAAAATAAAGAAATAAAAAAGACCGATCTGTTTGGTAAGTTGTATTTGTGCCAGTGATTAGTAAATGGAGAGCAGGCAGTTTCATCAATTATCCTAATGATGGTTTGAACGAGACAATCGTTGAATGTATTCAAGTATGACTGACTAGTCGTCAGATCGAATACTTCGTTATTAAGTATGCGACGTCTAACGTTAAATTAAACAGCCATTGAGGTAGAAGTTGTAACAGCCTGTGTTAAAGGTTATATAACAGAAACATAAGAAATCGTAAACGTTTCCAAATCGCGGACTATAAAATGAACCTCACATTTCGATCACAGAACATTATTCTATTACATGTGCTTGTATATTTTAGTTTTCATTAATTTATTTCGAATAAAAGAAGAAAAGGCGTATTTTGCCAAATGTACGTTAATCTTATCAAATGTTAACATCATAAAATGGAAGACGCTATTACTAACTTTTTGCCAAATTTAGCCTTTTTCCTTTCGACCTTGCGGCACAAACATGTGCCACTGTCACATGAAACACATAAGATTGACTTCCATGTGACAGTCTGAGATACACATTTTTTTGTTACCAAAGATCGGCGGACTAATAGGACATAGGCATCTGATTAACCCGTCATACTCCCAGGTGCACGTATTAACTAGAGCTTCTACCGGTACGAACTTCTATTGTCCACTCATCGGGTAGATCGTATCAGACAGATTTTAGGCTGTAATCCTGAAAGAGATCAATAGTTTCTCTCAATTAAAAGCATGCTGGGAACAAACCCAAGTTGAAGCATCAATTAACTAGAATAGTTTTCCTACAACCAAATCATCAATGAAGATAGCAAGTTAGGATCTTCATCAGACGTGCATTCGAAGTCTAGATCGTTATCAAATAGTTGTTTGAAAGCCATGATCTTTAATATGTCTGTCTCCAGACTATACTTGATAACAGGGCCGAAATACATGTAGCTTACTGTTGTTGGCAAATGAAGGATTAAATACTGAATAGATCTTAGTTTAAGTGTGTTGTATGGAATCCAATTTATCTACTTAGCTATAGCTTCAAAGAGGCATTGATTCTCAGGGAACAGCTGCTATTCTCAACCCTGTCACCACTTACATCAAATGTCACGTAACCAAAAGTTCGAATTACAATTTTATGTATATGGCATGCCAGCCATCTGTCTTCTGTGAGATTAGGTGGCTTATTGAATATCGCAAGATTTGTAACTAAAAAATAGTCTGACATTAAGCCATATGCATGCGGCGTCTAAATACACCACTAGTCAGTTTTATGTTCGTTTGGCTGCGTCAACGACGAACTGTTGGAGAATGTTTTCTCCGTAATTGATGCATGTATTCCACGAATCCAACTTCGGAACAGAACTCATACCCTACGTGGAATCAATATAATCACCATTGTGGTTGAAATAATAAGAAACAAAAAGCTCTAAGACAATTTAAGAAATCTAATCACCCGGATAACAGGCTCTCTTTAATAAAATCAAGACACTATCAGCAAATTGTGTCATTTGAAATACAACGAATATAAAGCAGATATTAAAAATTGTGTTCAAATTAATATGCAATTAAGGTTATACATTCTGCCATATAAGTGTAATGTTCAAGCTAACGCAACTCCTTCAATTCCGCGTAGGTGATTTACACGCTAATTATACAGCTCTATTAATTGTAGAGTAAGAAATTGTCGACATGACTTAGTTATAGGATTAGTTATGACTCTCCATATTGTCCCAGTTGTCATTTCTTTGCCTTCTCTTTCTTTGCTTGATTGGTAAATGAACTTCCTGATGTGGTGTATCACTTAGACATAATTACATATATGCATATGACACGAAAATCTTCTGCAATATATAGCTTTCAATCTAGAAAATGTGGCTTTAAGTTAATAACTTTTCTTCAACATGATAATTGTAAGTTAATTTAACCGTGTTTCATGTTATTTCTTTTCTACTAAACAGTGAAACATAATTGCATTGACCAAGGAAGAGTTGGAAAAAGGTCAAATGCATTTTCTTAATTTTTTATCTAAATTATTTAAACAATATTGCAAGTGTTGACTGGGTTCTAGAGCTGTTTGATCTGCTTTAAGAGCAATTAGTAAAGATTTTTCTCTCCAACTAAAGCATTCAAAGCCTGTAGGTGTCTTTTGTCTGAAACTTAGTGGAGTATTGTTAACTTGGATGGGTGTCACATTGTAAAAGCTTTCCGAACTATACAAAACAATTTAAACCTGTTTCGAAACAAAGTGATTCTGAGTTACAAAATTCCAGTGAATTAAAGTGATTTTTGTTTGTTCCTTTTAGATCTTTAAGACACCAATCTATCTTGTTAATACCTCATTGAGGGTAAATTATAGAACTCGTTTCATAATTCTCCCGTGCCAATATAACAGCAGTCTGTGAATATATGTAACACCCGCAGCATCCTTTAATAGATATATAGGTAAAAACACAAATATATAAACACCTTTATCACCAGACTAATAGCCTATATACACGGTCATAATTATACAATTTCTGGATAACCACTTCTTGTTTTGTGATTCTAAAACTATCACAGAAACAATGAAGTGGTTATCCAGAAATTGTGTAGTTATGTTACCACACTTCTAAATGTCGTTCCAAACTTATATATACATGGTCTTCTGACTACTCTATACAAAAGCTATTTTAGTCATTATATTTAACTCGGTGTGATATAATTGTTGGCTCTTTGTCGTTTCAATATTATGTATATGGAATTCTATTGTTGTACTTTGGTCTGTGGCTTTAAATTCAAATAATTAACGATTTAAATTAATAAATTTACACATTTGACAATATATTTTATCCGTGGACGTTTAGTGCGCGGCTTGTATTTTACGATGGGCGTGTTTCTCACTGGGCTGCTTTAATTTATCTACAGTGCAGATATTTGAGATGTCACCATCACGGCCCCCTTCCATAAGCCTCTGAATTCTTTATAAAGATATTATTAATGCTACCCCAACCAGAAATATACAGTAGACAATAAAATATAAAATGAATTAATCATGAGGTCATACTTACGAGCTTCAGTAAGAAAACGATTATTTTAAAATCAACACACGCAGAAAGTTTTTTGTTGTTACTACATAGCTATATTCAATCAGTAAATCGTTTTGTCCACACAAAAGATTATACGCCGTTGCAGGTACGACTGACCTTTATATTGTTCATCGGACATAAAAGAACGTGACGCATGGACAAACATATTGCTAAGTGTTAAATAATGTTCATTCAAGGGTGGATTACAGTGCCTCACAAGTATAACACACGGCGATAAACCTTACTTAGGACTTGAGTTTGTGCCGTGGGAATCGGAGTTTTTTAGGGGCGCTACTGTTAAGTTAAGTTTAATGGTAGGTGTATATTGTATCGTTTCCGAGCAACAGATGACTTACCTGTCTAAATAAGTGTTCACTTCAGGGTGGTTGATGCTTAAATGATTAAACAAAATAATTAAAAGTCTTTCTGGTGTTTTGCCCGATTGCATGCATGTGATTTAGTGATCTGCGCTGAGGTATTGTTAACATTTATGTGGACACGCAATGCTGGCCAACTGCTTGTACCATAGATCAGTGATCAGAGAGTTGTGCCTCGATGACTGCATGTGGTGATTAGCCTACTCCAATCTCCTATGACGACAGCTTAAGCCACGAATTCCACAAAATAATCACACAATACCTAAAGTAACGCATAAAACATATGATTAAAAGACGGTTTGTTACTGGTCTGTCGGTACAATCAAAGATATCTTCAATGCGATACCTTTTCATCCGAACAAAAGGTATAGGACATGGATCTGTTTAGAATAACAACCAAATAACATGGCCTTCTAAAGACTAAGAAACCGCATTCTGAGCTGCAACACAAATAAACCCATACGTTTCTTGTTCACAACGTTGGAGCGAAAAGGACAAGTTTGCGCCCTGGTTTTCCTCTTCTCGTTGAGACTGACCAATAAATTTAAATGGAGATATCAAAACACGAATACTATATCTTTTACGTCGCCAGAAGCAAAGCACTTAAATGGCTATGATGGTTGTAATGGAGAATGAAGACGTTTCTGAATCATCAACCAGTTCATATTATATCTATTCTTTTGGATCGAATTACTAATATTTTATTCACGCTCTTGACAGTCTTGGGAGTGTGAGGCTAATCAGACGAACCTCTGCCATTTTTTGTAATGTTATTGACAGGAAACTCTACAGGATTATTCTTTGGAATATTTTGCATATTCTGACGACACTCCAAGACAAATTTGCTCGATCGGACGACAGTAACATGGAAAATTGCTCCAGTGACAATTACTCTGGAGACAACAGTTTCCATAGTAATTACTCCAACGACAATTACTCTGGAGACAACAGTTTCCATGGTTATTACTCCAACGAAAATTATTCTGACGGCAAATACTCTTGTAGACATAAATTGATAGACGTATTGAATTGTGCTAATCTCGAATATAGGACTAGTCGCCAGAGCAATTGTCGAAGGGGCAAATAAACCGGTGTAAATGTGACCGGAGCCCTTTTCGCTAGCAATTGCATGCCCTTTGAATAATTGTCGCAGAGCAAATGTCACTGAAATAAATTTTGCAGGGTTGAATGTCGCCTGAGCAATTGTCATGGATCCCGTTTGAAGGATGCCAAACTTTGCTGTGAAGTCATACGATATCCTGTACGTCTTCAGTCCATAGTAGATTCAGACTACCGAGAAAAGGTACGTTAATCATTTTAAAGGTAAATTACTGCATGATGTATAGCAAAGAACGGTATCATTTTACAACGGTAAGGTCATTGACACACGGCTCACATTTGTATTCTGCCATTATCGCGTCACTGAATGTATCCTCAAGGAATATCTGTCACGAAACAAACTTGCTCTACCTGAATGTAATGAAAACAATAGAGGTGTCACCAACATAGCATTAGATATGATGTAATAAGTTGTAGTAAGATGGTGTAATTTGAGGGCGTTTCTGTCGACAATAGTTTACATTGATACGGGCCTACGGCATCACTGTCATTTCTTCTGCGAATGGATACACTGGGCGTGTAAGGTTTGGATGTGGGTTGCATTGTGTATTAGTTGCTTAATGAATTCATTCTTAAGGAAAAGAACGACAAACGTGTGGCTTTAGGTGTGGTGAGGATGTGACGACTGTTATCTGAGCATCTCTCGGTCGTTTCCTCACCCTACCTTTCTTGACAGTTTGACAACAAATGGTTAGACAGTTTATGTTGAGATAATATTCGTAAGGAGTTGCCAGTGTGTTAGGATTACACGATACAGTACTCACTGTGCTAGGTACATAGTTCTGTATCTCTGATAGTCTATCATACCATGTAGCCTTATCTAGAGATACGGGGATTTAGTGAACATAGAGTTTTTTTTAACAAACCGGCTAATATATATGTTCAGTTAAATACTGTGCAATGATTTTTGGAACACTGAACTTGCTGAGACATTTAACATGCCAAACGCGATCTTAAATCGCCTAGTATCCTCGTTAAAATGTGATAATACGAATGAGGTATCGGTTGATTATCGAAGAAGGGCCAACAACTTCCATATTTTACACACAAAAAGGGGATATATACCTGTATTAATCCGGGAATTATACCAATTATAATGTAATCACTCTGCGTCCGATTTCATGCAGATTTAGGGCGTTTAAACACTTTAGCTACCCACTGCACAATCGTGGTAGGCCTATACTTTACAAAAAGCGGATGATTACAAAATCAAATCGCTCTGTGTATGAAAATACGAATTATTTATGTAACGGATGAAAGCGGGGAGAAGGAGGAGGTGTGTCTATGGTGTGATGGGAGAGGGGTGGGGTTACAATATAAGGTCTTAGGCCCAAATAATAGATTAAAATGGGACATAGGACAATTACTGGACAAAAGATACATGCTTTGGATCATTGCACCAAATTCAATCATTCCGGGAGCGGTGCCATCCTCGATCCGGGATTTAACAGGACGATTTCTGGTGAGTATACAGATGACGATGTTTTGTGCTGGTATTTCAGCAATTCCCGACATTGCAGAGACATCAAGCGAAACACACGTATGGTATGCGTTTAACGTCAGTCAAATAAGCAAACAATATTAAGTATGAAATAATGTTACTAAATTCATATTTAGTCTATTTGTTGAATTTCTATTTTGTTGTATTTTGGTTCACTTCTATACATCTTATGGTCGAGTAAATCTGCAACTAGCTATCGCTAATAAAAAGGAAATGTAAGAAATCTATCAAACAATTAATGAAAGCATGTGTCTCAAAAACACTTTGGGGGGGGGGGGGGGGGGGTAC
>JAQQZZ010135291.1:0-13505 GCA_030265115.1 Mopalia vespertina | reverse complement strand
ACGCAATACAGACACCACAAGCAGATCGGCTTCCTGTTCCCCTTTAGCTCTGAGAGCACCAGGGCAACATGAAGCTCTCTCCAACCACCCGCAAAATTTGTTGATGACATCGATCTGAGCCATGGCAACCATATTATTAAATTAGAAACTAGTTGATGTCTTCATATGGATACCACCACAATTGTCATAATCTGCAAACGACTTTCCTATAATTTAAGAGTGAAGAATCAGGTCGAATTAGTCACCGAAAGTTACCGATTCTTGTCAAGAGCTACCGATTATAAACTAGGCGACGCAAGGCAGATGTTTTTTGCCCTATCTCCTTTAACATATGCGATTGAAACAATGCCATCTACACTACTGAATACCGAGTTGCGCACATCTGATATCCTCCATATTGTAACTACTGTTCCTGTTGATGTAACCGGGGGCGAACGTCGTACGGATATCAGAGGCCTTTTTAGGCGCTGGGATCGTCTGGAAAGAAGCCGATAGAGAGAACCCATGAGGGAGCAGAAATAAGGAAACAAATCATAGTGGTAATGAAACCCCTGAATTAAATTACTCAGAAAGAACAGAATGGACAGCATGATTGTACAGTAATTAATACGATCAAGCAGCAGTTGCCAGTTGTTGTCGAAATAGACTTGTTTGCTTTACGAATTAACAATCAGTGTGATCAATACTGCAAGCTCTAGGTGCTTTCCACATTGGTGCATTCACTCCAAATATTATTTGCCTTTCCATCTCTCTGTTTGATAGATTAATGTGTTAAAAGGTAACTGACGATTGTACAAAAGGTATATGTACTGCACCGATTAGGCCAACTAAAGTATTGTTGACTGTAATTAATGGTCTTATCTGTGACAGCCCGAGGGAGATATCTCAGTCCAAAGTTATGTTCATTCCGATATACAAGCCTTCATACTCGGTTTCCCTATCTCCGGAACCATACGATTGTGTAAAGAACATGAAATTGTGGACGAAGCTATACAGAGGAAACTCATGGAAGCCTTGTCCACAAGGAAACAGTTCATATTTCAATGTAATATAGGGTTGAGCTCTGTTTCGAGCAACACATTGATCCGTTCCATGCCTCTATACTCTATAAGGAACATTCTATAACATTTACAGTTTATATATGCCCAATGACTAGGTTTCAGTTCGATATAAATACAGCACTCCGTGCTATGTCCTCCATTATTTCAACCAATGGCCAGGGTAATCGCTCTTTAGTTGTTTGTTTTATAAAAGGGTTTTTTTTTATTTCAAATCGGTGAAACCTAAATCTGGCATAATTTGGGATGTTAGTGTTGTCATTAATTATTTAAGAACACTATTCCTTGTGAGACTGGTATGTTACAATAAACAGTCTGTGTAACTAGTGATTTAACTTTATTTAGTAACTACCAAGCAAGGACAAACGCTTCATTTCTTCGGTAAAATTAGTGATTTTACTTTCTTTAGTTACTACCAAGCAAGGACAAATGCTTCATTTCTTCGGTAAAATTAGTGATTTTACTTTCTTTAGTTACTACCAAGCGATAACAAACGCTTCATTTCTTCGGTGTTTATGGAATGCATATTTCTAAGTCTTTTAAGAGAAAGCTTTCCGCCATCAAAACATTTCATTGAAAAGATTGTTAGCAGCTCGAACTAAACGCATATGGGGTGGTATAAGTGGGTACTTACAACCACAGTACTCGAGCAGCATCACTAATACTGTCAAGAAAGCTGGAGTTTTACATTTACTCGTTATTTAAAGCAAAAACTATTGTACCTGAACAAAGCGATTGTTGTCTTATAAAATAACATAGGGGTATGCATCGACACTGGTTAGAAGGGTTGGCTTGATTGACACATTTTCTAGTCCTGTGACTGCAGAAATATTTTTTAATTAAATATTTATTGAACAAAACATGGTTATTAACATGCGCTTTACATTTTACCATGTCGCGTAGATTTGTGCTAAAGCATTATCACGTGACTGGCTGGTGGTTTCCTTCGCCCATTGGGCTGGCACGACGTCATGTGAGTTAAATAACATAAAATGGGGGCGTTAAATCCAAATCAAACAAAAGTGTAGCACACAGCAATTAGTTCATCTTCACTAGCCATGCGTTTTATTCCCAGCTACTTTCCATTGCAATGGCACCGTCTGTAGTGTATCATGGTGGATCTGTGAGCTGGGGAACACCTGTCAGCTTAACTATTTAGCGCTTTGTATCCGGAATAATGGTTATTAGATTTCAAACACTCCACTTTGATCCCTTGGAGGGGATGGAGGTGGACATTGGGCTTCCTCCCTCTACAACTCGCCTACCTCCGCCTTCTCAAGGGCGGCCCAAGGGCAAACACCCTCAGTTAAAAGCCAACAGAACACATAGTGCTGATGGCTCGCCAAAACGAAAAACTCGACATTGATTTTTATGAATTATTATCAATGGCTATATATATCTGACATAGTTTTAAACACGATGTTGACAGTTTTGAGATTCAAGATAAAACATTTTATATTGACATGTTTTATAAAAAATTAAAAAAAATAAAATAAAAAATCTACAAAAAAAGACCAAAATGTTTTCACTTGATTTGATTCTCTTTTTGATATTTACTGCCAAGGATGCAGTCTGATTGAAATTTGTCTTTTAGTGTACAATCTCAGCTCAAACAATTTTACTATGTTCACGCCACGGCGTAGCTGAAATACCGCTGAATGTGGGGTTCAACACCAATCAATCCATCAATCAATCAAACAAACACTCCACCATGCTCCGCGTTGGTGCCAATGGGAAGGATTGCATCCTGTCGGTTATTAGGTCAGCAGCAAATAACCGAAGGCATTTTATTCCCAGCGTATGGTGAAGGTGGCATTGGCAGTTGACACATATTGTAAAGAACAATGACCGAATTGGTAGTTGTATAATACACTATGTAGCCGTTCAACGCACAGTCTTTTTTTTGTCCATCATGTTAACACAAATAACATATGTTGGACCAAAATCTTGAAAAATCGCACAAACTTCACTATTACTGAACTAATATGAGTTCCACTATGATCACTTTATTAAAGGTGCTATCTCATTACCACATGCTGTTGACTTGTTCTTCTTCCAGTGAACGTTTCAGAAATCCTTATAAATCCAAATAAATTATCGAAATTGAATGTTCAACTGAACTATCAATATCAATAAATAGCACAGAAATAGTAACAACTCTCAGTTCTATTTATGCATGGGATCTGGTGAGTTGAAATATATTAAGTCACATAGTAGATGTGAAAGTGACATTTGAGGGTTGTTTCTACGTTTCACGTATAGCATATTACATTAAAAATGTTAAATATAGAGAAAAAATGTTTGCTTGCCTCTGCCGGGAGGTCCAGCGCTCTAATCTTTAGAAACATATTATAAATCACCGATGTATGTTGAACTAAAAATTTTAAGTTGCACAACACAAGGTTAGTGAATTACATTTTTGAGTAACTCTTTTGCAAATGCCTACTACTGTTATGCAACTTATGTAAACTAAAAACTATTGTAACATCAACATTTACTACAATGTATGACTCCGGTTTTTCTTATTTGTCCTACTTAAAGAAAAATATATATATTATCTTGAATTTATAAAACGAAGTTGAAATTGGGAAATTTATAGATAAACAACAACAATGAAAAAGATATAATAAATGTGAATAAACACTTTTAGTTTTATGTATTGAGCTGACGGTTTTCGAAATCCGAAGAGTAGGCATTTTCCCAAGTACCCAACATCGGGGGAAAAACCCCAGGTGGCTAAAATGTATTTCTTATTTATTAAACAACAGGTCTACCTCTTATTTGCAGAATTCTTTAAATTTCCTTATACAAGTTTGTGAAAACAGATATATAAATATTCATGATTTTCCTTATTCTAAGCATTTATTAGTAAATATTAACAATTTCGATATAGTGCTCGATAGCCAGCCAAATGCGGTCAAATAAATTCCTATACTGCAAGCTGATTGGTCCGTTAGTTTCTAGTCACAGTGATTAGTACCTAAAAAGAAAAAAGTCAAGTGTGACATTTAGCAAAACTTTTGTATAATTACAAACTGTACAGTTCTGCAATGTGATAAGTTGATTATTGGATCGCTATCTTCCTAATAGTGTAGTTACTTGTACAAGGTAAGAAGTCTAGCCTGCCACCTCCTATCCATCTTAACTGATCACAAATACACGGTTAGGATTATCGACATAAAGTCATTGGATTCTAGAAGATGACATATAAGTTGATACAATCAAATCATGCTATTCGAATATATTTAAATAGTGTTCATTGACGGACTATTCTAGGAAAAGTGCTACACATTTCTGGGCTCTCTTATCTCTTGTAGACGTAGGGTTTTATGGCTTCCTCAAATAAATGAATTGATGTATACGACTGGGAGACGATTTAATTTCTACTAAGGAAGCATTTATCAGACCATTAGAATGACATTTGGCAATTTTCGACCAATCCAATCGCTATCCGGATGAATTAAGCAAGGCGCTTGAGATTACTACTTATAATCTTTGTTTGTATTTAAGACATAAGTCCATATATACAGCTCCCCCACCCAATACCCCCCCCCCCCCCCCACACACACACACATACAAAGTGCAAACAACTGAGTGACACGTTACACTCAAACACTCAGTAGTCTATTGGCGCCACATCGATACAAATTTCGAGGACAAAACTCAATCACTTTGTAAAATGGTATATACTGTGGAACAATAATTACGGAAAAGTGGTCGATTGCTGAATTTATAGATCCTTTACTGAAAGGACGCTGCTAATTGGCTTGCAAACATACAGCTAGCGGTGCAATAATGGAGATAGCATAGCAACGAAAAGAGAGTTCCATTTTCGTTTGTGATTCTGCATAATTCATGCTTTACGTTAAGCAAGTTCAGAACATTAGTTAAACTATGCTGAAGTTCAATTTAAAAGTCTTGTAAAAGGCAAAGCAAATGTGCGCGGTATGTATTTGATGGCAAAACAGTGACATACTGCCTGGACACAAACAGTCTTTTAACTTAAGCTCCACGCGTTGAAGCCAAAGTCCATTTTCTCTTCGATGAGAACAAAATCTGGTTTACTGCCCGGTAAAAATCAACGTGTATTCATTTAGGAACTATCAAATATATTTGACAAATAGTCTCGCCATTGGATTGCCAAATTGCAACGTTACGTCATGTGTATCTAATGATACTAAGCGGTGTGAATCCGGTTAAATCATTATTCCATTAAATAGAGGTATGACACTCCCTAGTCAATAGTGTAGACAGCATTATTTCAGTTGCCCATGTTATAAGAGACAGGGTGACGTAGAGTGTAAGGTCTGTTCAGTCTGTACGCAAAATTACTGCCTTGCGCCGGTGAGGTCTGTTACTTCACACTTAAATTGTGTGGAATATCGTCTGTGGTTTGCGTGACAATCACGATCAGCTCCATAGGAAGACAAGGACTCATGCATATAATTTATGATATGTTTGCCAGGGCCTATATTGATCTGATCTATGGATCTAAGTAGGTTGTATTTAGTGTTGTTGTTAGTATTATTTTATATTATCGACATAAGTACGTTTCCATGCACAATATAATAATTTCTGATCGAAGTTGGCGTTTTCGTTGCAACCTTTTTCTGACAGTCTACGACCACTGAATATTGTGGCATAGTGAGCGGCAATTATGTTCGGTTCAATTTTGATATTGCCTCCCCTGATGTCTGCCATAAAAAGGCGTCGCATGTAGTAAACATATGCCATGCACAAAACTTTACGAATAACGAAATTGCAACCCCATCTTTAACTTACACAATAGTTATAAATAGTGTTTGTTTGAAATATAATCATTCAATGTTTGTATGTGATTGATTTATTTGTGTCTCGCAGTGCTGAAGTGTATCTTATTTATATGACGGCGGTATATTCCAATAATGATGGACACTAGTACAGCAATGGACGTAACTCATAAGATTATACAATCTAATCATTGTAATGGAAAGCTATCGAAATAAATATTCATGATTGATCTATCATTGGAAAACAGTTGAACATTTTCCCAAATTTCGCCTTGTCAGCTAGACGTAAAAAATGTGTGACTGCCTTGAATTTCAACCTGCTAACAAGCAGCTTTATTCACGTTCACAACGTTAAAGGTAAGCAATCCCGAGCCATATAACAACTCAACAAGCATAGACATTGAGTAGGCTATCCCAGCTGTTCTAGTGATATTTTATGTTTGACGATGAATCAGAACACTAAGTTTCCATTATGGTTGGGTCCATCTGGACTTCACAAAGCCAGACTGTTGTCCGCAATTTGATACATATCATCGATCCTTCTGTTGTTACCCCTTACAAGGACAGGAGAAAGTCTGATCAGCAAGTCCGTTCTGTAGGAGAGCCAATTTATCTTGGGTCCGTGTCTCCGACTTCATCAGTTTGATTCCCGCCTAAAAATTATTGAATATTCATCCCAGCAATTGTCAAACTTATTTGACAAGAATGGTGGTCATTGAAATGTGAATTCTCAGCGTGGAGTGGCTTCTATTTGCGAGGTCAAGCGACCTTAATCACTTTTAATACACGTTGGTAGCTAGCATATACAAATCAATGCAGGTTCTGCTATGACTTGTTCTCAAAGAATGCTGAAGTTTAAATGGCGTTATAGGAGACACCTTTATAGAATGGTTTCTACCTCCGTCATTAATTCATCTGCACTCATCATCTATTCTTCTGTGCTGACTAGTAGGCTGTGTGTCCGTATAACAGAATCAACCACTCTCAGAAACAATAACATCGGTACAGTTTCGCATTTGTCAACCTGACCAAACGGAAGAACTAGTCAGTTTGTCTACAATGCCGCGTATTTCAGCTCCATCAATTCATAAAGCATATAGAGCATTTATTTTTCCAAACTCGTATCAGCCCGAAGCCAGATTGATTGATTCAAACCGGAGAAACACATCGCCACTAAATAATTCAGCATTGTTCTATGAGTGTAAGGCTCTAACCAGATACAAGCCAACATGATTATGTGCACGAAAATAAAGTGTATACTCTGTGTGGCCATTCACACGTAATGCTAATGTAAAGGGTTACTCTGTTCCAGGGCATGATTGCCAGAACACCGGTACCCGTTTCTATTAATATTACCATTAAAGTTTATGATAGATTCTACAGCTTTAAAATTGTGTTTTCGTTACTTTCGGATAACACTTTCTTAGTTTGAACAGATCCTAGTTCAGAAAATTTTGCCAGTTAAAACCCGTCCGGGAATCGAACCCACGACCCTCAGAGTTAGGCACCGAATCGCCAACAGTAAATGCCGGCCACCTAGATCACTCAGCCTTCTACAAAATAGAAGGTTAGTCAGCTGGAGTCTTGGTAGTGGACATTCACTACCCCTCTGATAGGAGGGGTAGGGGTATAGCTTTAAAACTGTTTATGACTATAATGGAATGCCGGTACTAATTACAAAAAATAGAGATTTTCATTGTTACCTTGTTAGGCTTTCAGACCAGAGTCTGAAAAAGATAAATTTTGTTCTAATAAGCGTGGTAATTAGTTTTGAACAATATTTTCCACGAAATTTGTTTCCTGTTAACAAGGTTAACAACCCGTACGTAAAATATACAGGTGTTTTTCTCTCCCTCGTCTTTGTGATTATCTTCTTGTCGAGTGTACTTGACGTGGGCTGAGATCCATCAAGATGCTTACCAAGGCAAACAGCTTAACTGTCTAACGGAAACCGCCTCAATGGTGTTTGGAGTAGACATTGGAGCGCTTGGCGTCACAGAGGTGTCAGAATTTGGAGATAGTTGGCTTCATGAATGTCAAACCGTCTGTCACACGACAATCGCTCAATAAGTACAGTTGTAAATGTGAACGAACACGTAGCATTTGTTTTGTTGTTACTGTGATTTTTTTTACTGTAAGAGTACAGAAAATACTTCTTCCCAATTAATTCCACATAGTGATTCTTCAAATTTTCTTTAGAACCTCATGACGTCATTCAACATGGGATAGCCAATTACGTAACCTGTCTTGCGTTCGTAATAACAAACTATAGAAACATAAAATTATTCAATAATAATTAAATGTCAGTTTTAATAGCGAAAGATGTCCTTGTATTTTAACCTTCATTTAAATAATAAAAACACGGAAGCAGAAGGACACGGACTATGATGACAAAGGAATGTTCCAGTTTTAAGGACGATTTAAGGAAATTAAAATGTTACTAACATATTTTTAAAAAATTACATCAAAGTTTGGATAATGCACAAAATGTATAGATCGGAACAAAGACAATCCATATTGTTTGAACATTTTGGTAAAGTATAGGCTGGAGTGGCCAGTTTAATAATGATCAATTTGAGCCTCACTCACGAAGGGGTTGAGTTAACATGACTTAATTGTGCTCAGGCCAATAAATTTGTTATGAATTGAACCAAAAGCAACTTAAATTTGTGTCAATAAGTTGGGGATTTTTAACATAATAACAGTAACAAATTTTGACAGTAAAAACACTGTCTGGCTGTACTAATGACAAAACACTATTCATATTGGGATTCGCTTGATTATATTTTGGTATATAATGTAGTGTACAATCATAAAGTGAGGGACAGTTCATAAGAAAGGGATTCTCCTCATTTACTCCGTTACAACACACGCAACATATACGATTTGACGAGCTCCTTTCTTGTACGGGATAAAGCGTGGATAATTATATACGAGAGCGTTTGTTCAAATAAGGAGAGCTTTAATCTCCAATGATGGCAAAATTTGACATTATCCCGGTCTGAAAGCGCTCCGTGGGGTAGTCTGTTTAGTGTAAGTATTGTTGACAATGCATCCTGATGTGAACAAAAAGGCAACCCATTAGGTTTAAAGCTGGTCCAAGTGTGTCATTTAAAGAACACGCTTGCGCTAAGGTGTGTCCAGCATATTGAATCCCGGAGTTCACATATCGGTATTCAATAAATATTGTTTAGATTATTTCATGCAAAAACTCTTTTTGGGATCAACTGATATAATCTAGATGACCCAACTGTTACATACGAACTACTGGACACTTTGGTAACAGGAAATAAGTAATAGATACCTGTCTGAAACGGTTAGTTACATTTCACAAAATTACATAAATGCGCAGTTAATTAATTGTACATGTATACAGTCACCATTTAATGCTGTTAATTTATTACGTGTCGTTTTTGCGTTAATTTTGTTCTCTGGGAGAAGCCCGTGTATCTATTGGCACTCGTCAATCGTAGTTAAATTCATAAATAGTTAAAATAGTATTTGCAGTAAATTATATTCTATGATGCACAAATACAGTCGGCGTAGTTTAGCTGCTTCTTTCTGAGAAGTGTGTATACATTTCATACCGGGTTTTCGTTACTGATATCCACGTATAAGACAAGTCAATAATCAACAGTTTGTGTTGTGCCTTATTTTATATCAAACAGAAAAACTATGATTTTAAGGCTTTTTGGAGCCTCTGTGAGGCCTTGTGAAACAGTCTTGACTTGTTATAGCCATGTCATGTATACAGTTGGTTTAGTGACCCTACTCCATCGATTAAAATACAGTTGGCCAGCGTTTGTGAAATTGAGAATTCCTTGCTGCAGTGCCACAAGCATGGGCAAGGTTTTCCGTCCGTTGAACAAACTAAAAAGGGGTTGTAGTTCTGAAAGATTCAGTCAGTGATAATAACATGGAGATTCTGTAAAAACAACCCCAGAACTAACAATTCTAACTACGTGTTCTGTTGTGGCGACAAAGTAAATGACAATTATTTGGGAACAACATTACATAGGGAATCATTATTATAAATGTATATCTATTGCTTTAAGAAGACACAATTACTGTCACTTCTTTCACAAACTCCATCGCTTGATCCAAATTGCAGCTTAAAACGGTAGGTGTGGCTCACAATCTTAACGACTGACTTGGGTTACACCGTTACTCAGTTGGTCAGTACTCTAATTCAGTTATAAGGATTCCCTCAGGCATTGCTTTTCGTGTAGGTAATTCGAGAGCGGGCAGCAGTCTTTTTCTTTTTACATCAGTCTAATGGAGCAGATTGCGTCTTTGGAGACATTCAGGAATATAGGCAGTCTGTTGGCTATCCAATATCATCTGGTGAAAAATGAGTTATTTTTAAACATTGTGAATAAAATATTTATAGAAGAAATACAGTAATTTACATGTTTGTCCTTTTCAGTCCTATTCATTTATCATTCTGACGTACAGACTAATAATTTAGGCTTACATTAAAGGGTAGATCAGGGGTTTTCAATCAGCTTTTATAGTTTTCCTCATCTACTATTTTTCTACATATCCGTATTATACTCATAAGAATTCACGGTTTAAAATCTCATATAACTACTATAAGAAACACACCCTTGCTTATGCTGAAATGTAAATGAACATACTCTTTTGCGACATAAAGGTTTGAAAAGAATGAAATATCCACATCATAACTCTACTTTTGTGTCAGTTACCCTTTACACTAGTGTTACAGTCGCTGTGTCTGTGAACAATTGACATCACTTGCAATGTTCAAAAACCGCTCGTTCCCCGTTATGCTGAGTTGGACAACAACAACTTACTGACATCTTAACAATTACACCTGCAAAACACAGACCTCTGGTCGCAATTCGTCAGTCGCCCCCCTCAATGTACTATGAACGGTAATTACTCAAAAGTGCACACGACAGCTTTTCTGAAATGGCATTGACCACCAATAAATCAATAAATATCTATTGGGCGCATTCCTATTCCATTTGGGTATATTCTTGTTCCATATGGTCAATAATACTCACCAGACATATGTCCAGTGAACGTTACGTTTGTAGTCCTGGTAATAAAGGACCTTCTAATTATCCCTTTCTGGTAAACCCGTTTATTTAAAATTCTAAGCGTGATTCTAGGCCAACTCCGGGATTGATCACACGATGTTAATAGTTACATGATCTATTAAGCACCTAATACGGCAATTATTGAAGTATTTGCATTGTTGCCAACTTAATGATACAAATCCCATATAACGTTGTACTGGGTGACGGACATATCCTCTCACAAATGTCTTCAGTGGAAGGCTTTTCTACCACCATACAGTACAAATAAATATTAAAGTATTGGTTTATTTTGTTTGACGTTTCTATCGTACTTTGTTGCATTGGGCTACGATAGCAGTAATACTACCAACCAGGTAACCACATTCAGTGTATAATAAACAGAATCGTACTTATAATATCCAAGCAGAACAATTGGCCTTATGCTGAACAGCTGAGAACAGCAAACGATTCTTATTCGATTCTATGTATTTGTCGCTCAATTGCATTTAAGGGGAGGTAATACTAGGCGATTAAATTCGGATTCTATTAAGGGAATTGTCTCATGTTGGATCGTCAATTTTGCATGAAGAAATAACAAAGTATAAAAAGGACAAACGATATTCCAATGCATAGTTTTTCTGATTCACGGATTTCCCGTAACTCAGATTTGTGTTTACAATACGCATCAAATAGGAACCGAGAAATAAATTACAGGATCATATCCCGTGAGTTTCAGCTGTACACAGGACTTCATTAGTATGGTAAACATTTGGTGTTCCACCATCCATTAGTTCACTAATAATCTTTGCATACCGAAGAGGGAAATACACTCATTTTAACTGAATATTTCAGCTTCATCGTGAAATATAGTCAACTGTCGACTATGGCATAAGACTAGCAATATAATTAAGGCAAAACGGCATAATGAATCTCGTCTGAATTGTCTATATTGCCTGAAGAAATAACAAGTATAAAAAGGACAAACAATATTCCACAGGATAGTTGCTCAGATTCCCACTTCACAAACAGCTCAGCTTCGTCTTGCCTCTTAGTTCTGAGAGAACCAAGGTCATCGGGAATCTCTTCTAACCGACCCCATGTAATATACGGGTTGTCTGCCTTTATTAAAATTCGATCAGATAAACGTTTCAAAATATACGATTAACTTTCGACAAAACATAAAGTGCTGGAAATCCTGCAAAACCCATCCAGCTTTACACTTGCAAAGAACTGAATCAAAATTTTCCAAATTTAAAATTAAAAAACTTCTAACTGGACGTTTTATACAACTTTTTCACAAAATGCAGGGCAAAAAAGAGAATGTAAAAAAATGAAAAATTTTTACCTCGAAGGGGTTGTCCATGCTTAAGGCATCCTTATATGCCATAAAAATATGCATATCCATAATGACAACCCAAATACTAGGTAAGAATTTCGTGAAACCGTGTCTCAATACTTTTCTTACGAACTTATTGAAAAAGGAGATAAAGAAACATTCTTGCGAAGATTAGGTTTAACTGATGTTTAGATCTATGAAACAGCAGCCAGTCCGCTTCTTCCTACACTCTCAAGCTGTGTTAGACTCTATCGCACGCAGTGGAGCCCTCTCAGACACTCCACAAATAGACCATGTAATATGTGTGTAACGCTAGTCTGTCCCTTGATTCCTCGTACAATGACCCAATAGTGTAATGCATTCGGTGGAAATTACATTACAGACGTCCAAGATGGAAACTCGAGCTTGTTGCAGAACCAATAGCATTAAATGTTTTGTCTGTCATCGTATTATCTGGCGTCTATATTAACAGCTTGGGTCTATTCACCCGTCTAGTAATTACTCAATCTGTACCTCAACAGGCTTTTGTAGGGAAATGTTAAGTTCTGTTCTGTGTAGTGTGGCCACAAAGTCGGATGCCTTATAACACATACTTTCAAGTCATATTACAGTTTCATGTTAAAATTCAAGTCTTTCTCCATGTCATACCTGTTTAGTTTACTTATATATCTAAACGTAAAATAGTTCCGCCAATCGGTTTTTATTTTTCCCCAAAAATATCAAAATGAGTGTTACTGGCTCTTTTGTCAGTCTAGGGCAATTTTTCCTACAGTGCTGCATGAAACATTATAAGTATATCAAAATATATTAAAACACATTTTTATCAATTCAACTTTTGAAGTTGTTGTGTGAAAGCCTAATGTAAACATGGTTTAACCAGTGTTACACACCGAACGATAGGAGTGTAGTTTTAGCAGCATAGAGAAATTTAAAAAAAAATTAAATGTATGACCAACTATTGCTGTATAGTTTAAATCGTATATCAATAAATTTATGTATAAACCGATTTGATATTAAATATTGTAGCGAATAGCACATATACGCGATAGTGAATGAGGTACATAGGACACTTTCACTATTTTTATACCCCCCCCCCCCCGGGGGGAGGTATAAAAATATGGGGGGGATGTCGAAGTTTGTCTGTTCGACCATCCGTCTGTTCTTTGCCTCCACTCTACCTCCTGTCATATTCCGTGCTCTATCTAAAAAAACTACTCAGTGTATCGAGACGAACTTTGTTTATTATCAAGGCATGTAATGTTCCATCTGTCTAACTTTATTGTGCTTGATCGCCTTTTGT
>JAQQZZ010135280.1:0-13505 GCA_030265115.1 Mopalia vespertina | reverse complement strand
TAACTGTCCTGTCTGGTCTTTGTATTACGTCCTGTTATTGTCCTTTAACTGTCCTGTCTGGTCTTTGTATTACGTCCAGTTGTTGTCCTGTAACTGTCCTGTCTGGTCTTTGTATTACGTCCTGTTATTGTCCTTTAACTGTCCTGTCTGGTCTTTGTATTACGTCCAGTTGTTGTCCTGTAACTGTCCTGTCTTGTTTATTGCCAGTGGCTATTAGTGTGATTTCCTGCACCCAGTTGGCTCCCATTCCATCATATGAGTGAAATAACCTTAAGTATTGCGTTAAAACCCAAACAAACACACATCACTGATATTACGCTACGGCTGAAATTGTTACCACTACCACTGAGGAATTTAATGTAGTATTAAATATATTAACAACCTTGAAGAAAGATAATGAATTCATTTTGACTCAATGTTTGGGTTTATTGATCAAGGGACATAACTCACACTGTTGTAAAAATGTTGAAACTATTGTATTGAATACTACCATCATCCTGCAGAGTGTTTGATCGATAAATCAAAACTTTTGGTCAAAATAAATTCTTTAAATTTTTTCAGTTGTTTCTATATTTCTGTTGTTCATGTTTTGTCTACATATTTCCCATATAAGTGTTAGGTGGGCGATTTGGGTGTCCTGGTACAGGTGACTGGTTCCCTAGTACTCTTCGAACAACAGGGCAAAAGGAACTGATTTTAACTTGAAAAATATTTTTAACTTGGAAAATTAAATACAATGTTTTTTTTTAAATTTCATTTTCAATTCACGAATAATGCTTTGAACCCAATGAAAATAGTCACAGAATTCAAATTGTCAATATTTGATATAAAACGATCATCAAATCATTATTTTATTTAATATTGGATAATCAAGATACGGTAACTCAAGCAAATAACTCCTTGATAATGGTTCGAGAGCATAAATATTGAACTGGAATTTCATTTTTGTGTAGATTTAAATGCACAAAGAGTAGCTTTAGTTTGTGTTTAAGAGTATTCATTTGTATTTGAAGTTATTTACTTTGAAGAAAATTACTGTGTTTGTTACCAGATAGTGCCTACACTGAGCGTTACATGGGGACTCCTAAACCAGAGGATAACTTCATTGGATACAAGGTGAGTTTAAAAAGAAAAACAGGTAAACTTTATTGGGTACAAGGTAATTTTTAAAAAGAAAAACAGTAAACTTTATTGGGAACAAGGTAATTTTTAAAAAGAAAAACAGTAAACTTTATTGGATACAAGGTGAGTTTAAAAAGAAAAACAGGTAAACTTTATTGGGTACAAGGTGAGTTTAAAAAGAAAAACAGATAAACTTTATTGGATATTAGGCGAGTTTAAAAAGAAAAACAGGTAAACTTTATTGGATATTAGGCAAGTTTAAAAAGAAAAACAGGTAAACTTTATTGGATACAAGATGAGTTTAAAAAGAAAAACAGGTAAACTTTATTGGATATTAGGTGATTTTAAAAAGAAAAACAGGTAAAATTTATTGGATATAAAGAAGATCAATTAAGTACCATAAAATGAGCAAACAGCTACAGTTTCTCCACACTTACATGGATTTCTGCAGGCACAATATATGTATACTTTTCTATATTGTTCTTTTGACTATTATGTATCTATTGATGGAGTCACTTTTGCTGCCACTTCATAGTTTCAAGATATATGACTTTCAGTTGTAGTTCCCTTTAGCATGGCGTAAAACACCAATTTATTCATCAAGAAATCTGGCCAGGGTAACATTTGCAATAAACGTGCTTGAATTTATTTTTTGCACAACTTACAAAAAAATACAATTTCATGAAACTTCGTATCCTAAGATTTTTTAGGGTTTTTTTTTTCTCGTAAATATGTTCTCTTATTTAGGTAATAAAGTTTCTTGCAAGTGTACCCAGATTTCCGGGTACACTTGCAACAAAATTATGGCAGCGGGTTATGCTAAACTTAGTATGTTTGTATCTGTTGCACACTGAACCTTTGTAATTTCTGAGAAATGTATAAACTAAAAATGTGTTCACTCCACAGCGTAGCTGAAATATCGCTGAATATGGCGTCAAACACCAATCAATCAATCATGTAATTTCTGTATAGAGTTTTAATAAACGCTTGATTGTTACATGTACATGTTTGTTATGCATGACATAGGATGAGTCATATTCAGGACTCTAGGTGGTTACCCAAGGTCAAGGTCAAGGTCATGTACCAAAAAGTAGTTATTTGTCCTCCATATCTTTTTTGGACTGTTTCATTTTAAATTGTGACGGAGTGGTATACTGAGTTTGGTGTGTCCATATCTGTTGTGCACTATATCTTTGTAATTTCTGTATAGTTTTTTTTAATAATATATTGATTATGACACATGACACAAGGATGTGTTGCGACCTTGACTCTAGGTTTTGAATCCAGGGTCAAGGTCATGTAACAAAAAGTAGTGTATTGTCAGTCCGTATCTTTTACATGCTGTTTTATTTTAACTTTTGTGTTCATTTTGCGTTAAACTTTACTTGAATTGTTGTTAAAAAAGCTTTTTTTTCTTTCAGCAATCTAATGTAAGTGGACTGGCTGGTATGTTCAAGAAGTCCTCGTTCCTCTTGGTTCATGGTACTGGAGATGGTAAATATTCCTTATTCTTTTCACAGAGAGTTGGGAGGGAGCTTTCCTTTTTCCCTGGGGCTCTAAGAGCTAAAGGGCAACCTGAAGTCGATTTGTTTGTGATGGCCTAGCTTGTGTTAACCACAGCCTCTGGCTAGCTGAGTTTTTACTTGGCAGCTTTATGAACTCAAGTAAGCCTGACCTAGTTGAACACCTTTTGGCGGGCATTTGTATCAGATCATAAATTGCAACAAATGAAAACACAGGGATTTTAATCAAATTGAATAAAAAGTTATCTTTCCTTGTCAATGTCCTCTTGTTACGGGCGGTATAATTGAAGTATATTTATTCTTTCAGCTATAGAAGAACATTACTTTTCCAACAGTATAGGGCATTTATGCATAACATTTTGTATAATGATTGACCCTCTGGCTATGGGCAGTTTGTTTGAAGAGTAGCAATGCTGTCTTTACTTAGCACTGGAGGAAAATTAACTTTCAACATTATGTAAAACCCCAATCAAAAATTACCAGCTCTGTCTATCCACACTTATTCTTTTTTAGTCTCCTTAACACATATCTTGCATACATTCCCCGGAACTACCGCTGGGAGCCGCCGCGGCCTCATTGAGGCACTTTGCTGACCCCCCCTGCTGCTCTTGCTCTTCGTTTTTTCTTAGGTTTGTCGTTATCAGATATTTGTTACGGGAATTTCCACCTGGGGTCGTCTGATGTTATTATTCTTTGTTTGTATTTTCAGATAATGTACATTTCCAGCACTCTGCTCAGTTAATCCGAGCTTTAACAGAAGCTGATGTCTATTTCAGGCTACAGGTAAGTGGTTTAGTAATTAATGGTTTGTCAAAAGGTTGAAGGACCCTCGTCAGCGGCTTAGTGGTTAACGTGTGTACTTTCTAAGCCTACTTCAATGTAATATTCGTGGTATCAGTTCTGTATATCATGCCTATGAGGGAGTCACACGATGTGGCTCCAACAATTGCAGGAGTGGTTATTACTGGGTTTCCTTTTGGTTTTCCACCGTTATCAGGCAAAGAACAATGTGAAGTGGACAATCTGTCATCATATAAGTGAAATACCCTTGAGTACAACATTAAACCCCAAACAAACAAACAAATCAATCAATGAACTAAAGGCAAATTACATTAGCACCTTTCTGAAACAGCTTTTTCAATGCATCTGCTTGAATTACCAAGATGGAGCCACAAGTGAGGAAAATAAATGTAAATTTGATAGGGTATGTTTGTCCACTAGCACTCCATACAACGGACACAAGCTAACCATATGATTAAACAAATACATATATCCACATTAGTATTTCCATAAATAATCATAAATAGTCATTTCATTCGAACACTATATTATCTCACAATTATTCAAAGATTCCTGCCAGTTTTTTAACATATTTAAGTGAACCACAGTAAGAAGTGGACAATCTGTTATCGTATAAGTAAAATGCCCTTGACTATGACGTTAAACCTCAATCAAACACTTAAACATTATGTTGTTTTCGAGACAGTGTGTTTTTTATGAGATTTTCAATCAAACCCTTGCAATGCAATGAGCACATGAGTGAAATAACCTTGAACACGATTTAAAAATCCAATCATATAAATAAAGAATACATTGCATTTCAGATTTACATCTATGACCTTGAGACTGTTTTTTAAATATTGACATCAAAAACTTTTGGTGGAGGCTTGGAAGGAGTTTCCTGGGGCTTTCAGAGCTAAGGGGAACCATTATGCCGACCTGGGGCTCTCAGAGCTAAGGGGCAACATGATGCCGACCTGTTATGGTGTCTTTGTATTACGTCCTGTGATTGTCCTGTCTTGAGGCCGTGGCTTAGTGGTTAGCGAGTGCGCTTTCGGAGCCTACTTCGATGTACCGTTCACGGGATCGAGTCTGCCTGTCGACCCTCAGGTATATTAGCAAGTCACAAAATGTGGCTCCGGCAATTGCGGGGCAGGTTTTTACGAGGTTTCCTCTCGGTTTTCCACCGTAATAAGGCAAGGAGCAGTGTGAAGTGGACAATCCGTCGTCATATAAGTGAAATACCCTTGAGTACGACATTAAACCCCAATCAAACAAACAAACGAACGTCCTGTCTTCATTTGTTGCCAGAGGTGTGGAGTGTGGTTTCATTGCTCAATTTGCCTGGCATGCTGTCATACGAGTGAAATAACCTTAAGTACGACCCTTCAGGTTTTTTTTTATTTCTTTTTCAGATTTACACGGATGAGCATCATGGCCTTAACAGGGGTAACACGAAGCATCATTTGTACGAAACGATGGAAGATTTCCTGCAGGAATGCTTCACGGGAAAGTCTAAACAATTTGAGCAAAGAGAAGATGCCGCCCAAGTGTCCAACAAACAGGAGGATATCTCTGAATAGATACCAATATCACATTTCATTTTTAGCAAGATATTCAAGATTATTATTCATTGGAAGGTTACACGAATTGGAAAGCTGACACGAATTGGAAAGTTGACACGAATTGGAAAGTTGACACGAATTAGAAATTGTCACAAATGGAAAAGTTGGAAAATGAGCAAAGAGAAGAAGCAGGTCAATTGTCAATTAAAGAAAAGGATAGCTCAGAATAAATTTAAATATCACATTTAGGCCATTCAAACTGACATCCATTAGAAATTTAAAAGAATCTGGAACTGACGGACATTGGTAAAATTGACATGAATCAGAAATTACGGCACTTATTGGAAATTGGCACCAATTGAAAGTAGGCACAAATTGAAAATTGAGCAAAGAGAATATGCAGCCTAAATGTTCAACACCAATTGGAATTGGAAATTTCACCAGAATTGAAAACTAAATGACTAGATAAGGTTAGATTGAAAAAGGAAAGTGATGCTTAAATAAGACAGAAGGTGTATTAAAGAATAATTAATCGCCTCTATTTGAAAAGGAATAGATACCCTCTCAAGTTTAATTTCATTGTGTGCAAATGTGATGATGGATTCTGAAGCAAAGTTTGATATGAGGCCTTTGTGTTACAAGTACAAAACTAAAAGATGTAAGCACAAGAAAGTTAAATAACAAGATGGTGATTGGGATTATTGATGAATAGTCTCCCTTGGTTTATGAACAATTAGTGACTTGATGTGCACGGATTCAATTGTAAAACTGAACATTATTGGCTGATTTATATATTTGCTGAAAGGTTTGGCAGAGATATACAGACACAACTGATGGTGAGATATCCCCCTTTGTCGAGGAGCAATTTCCGACAGATGTGCCAAATACAAGTTAGGCTGGTAATGGATTTCACAAGTGTTACCCCAAACAGAAACAAAATTATCAATGCGTAAACTGAGTCACCAATCAAGGCACTGTAGTGTTGTCTTACAAACTGCAGACATTCGAAGTGAATTTTACCTCACAATGACTCGACGAACTTGAAGTAAACGCATCAATTGCATTATTGTGAAGAAGTGTATCAAGTGCGCCCTTTTAGTGAAAATATTTCCACATTATTGAAATTCTGATTTTTACTTTCATGTATATCTGCTTTCTAGCTGAGGCACTGAGCGTATCAGGCGTGACCTTGGGTGTTCGTTTTGTCCTTCAAGTGAAAATCTTTTCAGCCTGTGGAAGTCAAGTTTCTGACCCCTAGCTGAGGCGTTCTAACTGAACAACCTTGAGTTAGCACATCAGGGCATCAGGTGCGACCTTGGGCATCAGTCGCAACCCTGGGCATTGATTGTGTCCTTGAAATGAAAATCTTTCCACTGTTTTGAAATTCTGTTCATGACTTTCATTTATATCCGCCTTCTGGCTGATGCCCTCTCACTGCACAACCTTGGAGCAAGTGCATCAGGTGCACCCTTGAGCATTGATTGCATCGTTGGGCCTAAGTTGTCTGCTTGGGCATCAGTTGTGTCCTTGTGCACCAAGTGCGTCCTTGGGCATCAGTTGTGTCCTTGTGCACCAAGTGCGTCCTTGGGCATCAGTTGTGTCCTTGTGCACCAAGTGTGTCCTTGGGCATCAGTTGTGTCCTTGTGCACCAAGTGCGTCCTTGGGAATCAGTTGTGTCCTTGTGCGTCCTTGGGAATCAGTTGTGCCCTTGGGCATCAGGTGCATCCTTGGCTTTCAATGGCGATAAGTTGCATCCATGAGGTAATAATCCAGTTGTTGACTCGGATGTATATCTGTCTCCTGCCTGAGGGCAGTCTGTTTCTAGCATCATCATACAACTTTCATTTTCAATGGAGGAATATTAAGTTTTCTACCACAGGAAAAGACTTTGTATTTTAAGGTTGTGCTAGCTTCATTTTTAACAGTTGGAGAGTATCACGGTTGTGCACATAAGTGTAATTCACTTGAGAATGGTGATAAACACCAATCAACTGATGTACAGCTTACGGCTAAGAACAGCTATTTCTACACTTATCTGTGAACAAATCAGCTGTTATTGTCAATAACCGGTATAAATACATCTGGTATTGAAACTTAAGAGTAAATCTGCCTAATCGGGTATGGCTTTAACAGAAGATTCTGTGTTTTACTGTCAGTGACAGTTTTTGACTGAGTTCAGTGTATGTTAAGAAAAGTTTAAAGCTTTAAGTTTTTGTTTGTATTGCTTTTAGAAAGAGCAAAATGTATATTAAAAATTTATTGCTTAAATTGCTTTCAAGAAACGATGTTAAAATAAAATAAAGCTTTAAGTTTTATGTTGTATTATTAGAAAGACAGGTACCAAAGGCATCATAAAATTAAATTTTTAAGCTTAATTGCTTTCAAAGAATAATTATGAAATAATTTAAAGACTTAACCTTTGTGTTTGTATTGCTAGAAAAACAGTTTAATACTAAAGGTATTATAAAATTTAATTCTTAAGCTAAATAACTTTCAAGGAATAATTATAAAATAAGTTAAAGATTTCAGCTTTCTGTTTGTATTACTTGAAAAACAGGTACTAAAGGTATGATATAATTCAATGCATGAAGTTAATTACGTTGAAAAAAAACAACAAGGTAAACATTATTTTAAAGCTTTAAGCTTTGTGTTTGTATTTCTAGAAAAGCAGGTACTAAAGGTAAAAATTCAAAATTTAATGCTTAAGCGAAATTGCTTTCAAAGAACATGTTGATAAAAGTAAAAATTTTGTGTTGGTATTGATAGAAAAACAGGTGGGGGAGGGGGGGTCCTGTTAATAAGATACCAATGAGTGCAACATTAAATCCCATTCAAACAAGGCAATGAATTATGCATGTTTATTTTATATAAGAGTCTTCAGTAAAGTAAAATGTATAGATTAAACAGTTAGTAAAATTATATTTGTTAATTATAAAAGTACCTCAAAGATGTTCTCTTGAACTTGTTGTGAATTTAATGCATGCAAATTTGTTAGTTTTTCTTGTTCATTTTTAGGGGTTTTTATTAATGTTTTAAAATCTTATAATCATTTTTAAAAAATGTAAATAGAAATAAGTGTAAATACTGTTAAAATCTATAAATATTGTTATAAATTGAAAATGTATTCGGTAAACTAATTTGATTAAAGGTATCATTTTTGGGATGTATAAATGATTTAAGTGTAAGATGTGAAAAAAAAGTGTAAGTGATTTTAAATATTTTTTTTATTTTTATTTATTTATATATAACTTTATTACAGACGCTTGGTCCTTATACATGTATAATAGTTACATATAATTGTGGTTGTATGCACTAGCATAATGTAGTATACCATTTGACATGGATAACTGAGTTTAAGAGAATATCAGAACGGAATACAATTGATAAAACCTGATTGTTACTCGAATGCTAGTCCTGATATGACCGAGAATTCATATGCATATATAGCTATTCTCGGTTATGAAGTTGCTTCCAATAATTGGATACTCACAAGTCTATTTGCAGCTCCTGTGTCCTTGAAATCACATATATTTCCAAAATACAACCACCATGCACATGGTTGTATTTTACGTAAAATGTATTTACGTAAAAATCTTACACATTTTTACGTAAGATTTCACAGAAGGATCAGACGCCATGTAAAACAAACATACCGCTTGCATTACATCGTTCCTGGGATGAGAATGGAGAATGTAGATCCCAGATCATTCTAAAATATATAATCCATTCTAATTCCTACGTCGAGACATTGATTCTAAGATACTCCTGGGCCATCTTGTTTTTGCACTTATTCTATTTTCTGATCTGTGTCAAACGTAGTCCCACATATTGACGGAAATTGATGCGCCATGGCCTGTCAACTATAAAAACTCTCGCGAGAATACGATTGGCACTACATCTGAATGCGTTATTTTACATGACTCGTATGGTGTCCAAACACCCGTATGTCGATCATTGATTTATTGGCTATATCGCAATCTAATTAAAATCAGATCTCAAAAACGCTCCCCGTGTTTTGTTTGTCGCTATATTTCGCTACATGATATGATAGACGATCGGACATACAGAACTCTGCATCTACGCTATATTGAGATCTAATACAATCACCCCACCTACGATGTCGATTGGTTTCTTAAATTGACCAATCACAGAGCTGCTTCTCAATTTTGGTTTGTAAAAGCTGAAGAGTTCCGCCAACGAACCGAAGTTTCCCGACTGCATAATTTACATGACCAACGGATGCATGCACGCAGAATCAACGAATAACATTCAAATAATAAACTTTGAGTGGAGTTGCATTTCCCCGTTTACATGCGACTTAGTATATCAACATAGAAGAAAATCGGACAACTTCTGATTGTTTGTTGGCTGAGTTTAGTGTTTACCATGGCCGCGTGTTATCTGTGTTTTTATTGGAGAACTCAAACTGTGACCTTTCGTGAACCCCAGTAAGCTTGACCCAATTAGACAGTAACAGTAGAGGGATTGATGAATAACTTTAAACAAAAGGGGTAAAGAATGGAATAGCCCTTGAATTAATAAGGCTCCTATCCCTTTTTTTTAATCCTCCTACAAAGATTCCAGTGGTCTGCATTGACTGCACCACTCTAGGAAATTGTATAAAGATACCTAGCATATCTTTCTGAAAACTAAACAAAGTTAACTTTTTCAAATCTTTTGTTCCATAATCCTAAACTTTTATGTGTAACTTTAAATAAAAGGGACGAAAGAATTCTGCTAAAGTTAGGTTCCCACTGTCGTGCGATCCGTTACGAACCCGGCGATTGGTTATCCGTAGATGATCGTGGAACTTCTCTGAAATGTCAGGTTCGGATACGAGGTGATGCGTTCTGGTACGATTTGGTGCGCTTGCAGGCGATATGGTCACGATTGTTTAATTTGAAGTTAAGCAATCTGTCACGATCTGGTCTCCCGTTCGTTCAGATACTATCATATACGTTCCGATAGGATTGTCGCGATTGAGTCCACGATTGGGTCTCGATGTGACGATCATCACGATCAGAGTCCCCGATTTGGAACGATCGAGTACGTGCAGATACGTTAGGATACCTTCCGATACGTTCATCACGAACGGATGCGCTCTGTTGCGATAGGATACTATTGTGGTCGCGATGTCTTTCACGATGAGGATTGACAGTGATCACGATTTGAGTTACCGTTGGACCCCGACAGATATATATACAGGGCGACTGACCGTGGACGTCATTGTTCCTTGAACTTCTACAGAGTGAACACTACAACCCACAAACCATTGATGATGACAGAGCAGATCGTGGGAGATTGCAGCACATCTCCACAGAGCGTAGTGCTTGTCCAAGGTTGATCCCGATCACCACGATTTGGAAGCACGATTAGATGCGATATGTCGCGCTTTGTTACCATCCAATACGATCTGATGCGATGATCACGATTTACAATTAATCGTGTTAGTCGTAAAAAAATTTAACTGTCCAAAACTTTCCTACGATTAACACGATTGCTATGACTGACCTCAAGATCTGATCATACCTGATACGATCACCACGATTACTCCACGATTATGACGACGATTTCAATCACGCCGCCAATCGTGATAATGGGAACGTAGCATTAAGGGTCCAGCAAGAACTGGAAAGAATGTGCTAGAGGCAGTCAGCAGTGTAAGATTTGTGTCTGTGGCATAATATATTTTAGTATTTACTTTAATCGTCTTTCTTGAACTGGAGTGCCATGTTGTAGTTATTCACAGCTCTAACCAGTCAGAAGGCTCAGCTGACTTGGAGTGACGCCAAGGGGTGAACATCTGCCAGACAAATACGTAGATCATTTATGGGCAATTCCACGGTGACAGACGTACATTTCGGACACATTGGACAGGTGTTAGACTATAACCATAGGGGCAATAACACTTTTACTTGGGCAATGTATGCAAATCAGCTAGTTGAACTGAACAACCTAAGCAATCTTGATACAATTTTCTTGTAGAATGACAAATGAGCAGAAAAGACATTGGAGTCGGACGTACTCAGAGAAATGCCATTTTTACACCATATGCAGGATTGTCATGAAGTTTCGTCTGATATGAGAAGTTTTTAATTTGTCATGAAATATTAACTCATTAGAGCCTGGTTATTATGTAAAGCTGTCCGCCAACATTGTCTTCAAGGAAGAATTCATGGTGTTGGACGTAAATGTTTTTGCTGTCGGACGTAACCGTCCGAAGTAAATTCACAGGGAAATACCAAGTGGAAAATAAGAACTTTATTTATTGACACTGCTTTAACATGATAATAACATGATAGATAGACCATCCAGGTCTCCCATTGGATGGTAACTGCTAAGCCTAGGATGAACTTACTAAGGATTTGTATATCTGTGTTGCTATCCGAGATAGTGGAATTAATGAGATTCAAGCTTGGAAATAAAAAGAAAAAATCCTTGATAGTAATCAAAAGTATTACGGTAAGTTGCATCAAAAGATACGGATATAACTTTCTTATACATTTTCAAAAAACAACAGAGCAAGGAAAACTGACCAACAAGTCTTATGAGATCGGAGACCCAGACTATTCAGGAATTTTATTCCCCACATGTTTACCTTCCAAAGTCTAAAACCTATAAATTTCTTTGTGGTGGCAATATAAACTTTTAAACATCAAAAACTAACACAAGGTCCAGAGTCCATGGGAAACTCTGAGGATTAGGAAGCTGGAGCGACAAATTAGCCGTATTTTGGAATTTATTTGGTAACATTGATGTTTAATTATCCAATTTTGTTTTTCTCACAATTTTTGTCATAAATATTGTATGATTGGAAAGTGTCTGCATAAACGGCCGAACTGGTGAGAGGTTGTCAAAACCTAAAACATTTATATATGTATTTCATCGCTTTTGGTTTTTTGGATTTAAAGGTTATATTTAATTGTTCGGTTTTGTATGGATGAGTCCTGGGGCTGTTTAAGCCTTCCGCACACGAGCGATTCTCAGTCGGCGACTAATTGCAAGAGATTTTTCGTCAGCGACAGCTTTTGCCGCACACGGAGCGATTCTGAGTCGGCAATTCTTCTTATGTCAGCTGATATTTATACCACGTGACTAACACTTGGCATGACTTTTTTAAAATGACTTTCATTGAAAATTGCACAGAAATTTTAGCTTTGATTTTGAACATTATAAGCACAGACGACGGAGCAAGTTTATTATCAAGCCACAATAATTTTTTATTGTTAATCATGTGACTGTATCACTGTTACTGATTGGATGTACAACTTATGGCTGCGATTTTCTGTCGCATGTTTGCCGCACACGAGGAGAACATGTTAGATCCTTGCGACTAGTCGCAGACAGTGTCTAGTCGCGTCGCAAGCCAGCCGCATACGAGGCGATTTCCTTTGGATTTTTAGTCGCCGACGGAGAATCGCTTGTGTGCGGCAGGCTTGACAGCACCAGGGCAAGTTATTTGTGATGCGCACTAAATATGTCTACGCAACACAAAAATGACGTCCGTGCGACGTGTCCGTGACGTCAATAAGATCGGTGTTCAATATCGTGTGATATTGAATAGTTGTAGTTTGTACATAACATTGCAGGGATCGACGGTTAGATGTATAATAATTACCTTCATCATATACCTATGAGTATAACCACACAGATACAGAGGCATCGTATGTATCCCTGCCAGATGGTTCATATGCGTACGGTCTGAAAAGGGACTACTTTCAATGTTTACATTTTATATGACAGCGTTCCTAACGTGACAGGGGAAACCCCTCGACTATCTGTAGCATAGTTCAACACTAGTCAACCGGAAAATTTGTTCCACTTGCGTTTTGTTTATGAGTTAAAACCAATATACAGTATGATTACACGAAATAAAGTCGCTGGTTGGTGTTTTGAATTGAATTATGTTTTCATGTTTTTAGGGTGTGTGTAATTTTATAGAACAAATTCACGTTCTCTGCCAGCTGAGTCACTGGGGTTTCCCTCTGGGCAGCAATATGAATGTAAACAATCATGCGTTTTTCTTTAAATTTTATTTTCAAACTGTTTTTGAATGCTTACATCAGATATTCATGCTTTTAATTTTATAGATTTAAAAAGAGGAATCAAATAGCCCGTTTTAGTATATAATTTTACAATTTAACATTGGACTATTTTAAATCTCGGACGTAGTACAATATAAGTAGTACTTTACCTCTGCCGAGCGATCCTCGCTGAAAAATTGTCAAATTTGTCCCAAAAATCGACCTTTTCAAGAAACATTAAAGGTATATGATAAACAAATTATATGCAAAGTGCGTGTTACGTGTCGTTGTATCAGCTCTTGTTGTCTCGGGCTGGACTGCATATCGATTGATACTACAGTCCAACCTGAGACAACTCGAGCTGATACATCGTCACGCATCACGCACTGTACATATAATCTCTATTTATAGGTGCATGTTGTTTCAGAGTTTTTTTAAACAGACTTCGTTAGCAGTGTCAATAATACAGTTGCAGATCTGTACTGACATAA